>BRDA01008536.1:81243-99869 GCA_036984385.1 Crenuchus spilurus | reverse complement strand
AAAGCACATGGTCCCAGTTAAAATTCCAGTACTGCTTGGCAAACTCCACCCGTTTATGCTTATGAGTATAACTCAGAAAAGGCTTTATCCATGCATGCCTCCTGTAGTGCCTGATGGTTGTTTGGGAAACCTCATAACCCCAAGATGCTACCATTTGATTCAATTCTCTTAACAGTGAGCTTTGGAGAACTTTTTACTTCTCTTACCATCCTTCTCACTGTGCATGGTGGCAAGATACACTTGCGTCCCCTTCCAGGCTTGTTTGTCACAGTTCCAGATGTTTTGAAAGTTTTGATGATTGCTCTGACTGTAGATAAGGGCATTGCAGGTGAGTGGCTATTTTCTTGTTGCCATTGCATGATTTATGAAGGTCCACACACATTTGCCTTACTTGAATAGTGTGTTCTTGTCTTTCCCATGTTTAAGAGTGAATAAGAGAAATAGGCCTTTGTGTAATGCCATATTTGTACCCCAGGGAAACAGGAAATTATTAATTACTAATTAAAGGTTCATAGATACGTTGATCCACTTTTTAAACTACAGTAGAAATGACAAAAATGGTTCAAATACATTTATTTCCAAGAAATTGTTAAGGGTGCCAATAATTGTGGAACAGGTTTTTATTTTATGGGAAATAATTATTTCTTAGTCAGGATTTTTTCTTTATTTTTTTTCAGTTGAGTTGAAGGTTTTTACTAAACTTTTTCAGAGTGAGATTATTCTTCTGCAATAAAAAAAATTATTTATTTTAAGGCATTTAACACATTTTAACTAAGGGTGCCAATAATTATGGAGGACACTGTATATATATATATATATATATATATTTACACACACATCACCTACTTCATGCCTGCAAAACGTTAAAAAAAGAGGTTTAAGGGTTAATAATGTAATGATTTGTTACAATAACAGTATCCATGACAGTTATTTGAGTCTCTGATGAGCAAAGATGGGTAGAGGATCTCCAGTTTGTCAACAAATGCTTAAGAAAGTTATTGAAATGCTTAAAAACATTGAACTGAACAGGACTGACCTGGCAGTCCTGGCCTCTTTACATTACCTTTACATTACGCACATGTTCTAAATATGTTTTGGAGATGCATCATTGTCACAGGACAGGGATGTTAGTGGGCGACGGGTACTATCTAAGTGTTCCTATACTTAGATTACAATATTGCAATGTATTAAATTGTAGCTCCTGCATTATGATGCATGTTGTATCACAACATGAAAACAGCCCGAATTTTAATACTGTTGAAAATTTTACATTCAAAACTTCAGCCCCTCATGCCCCCTTTCTCCTCCTGTTCACTCACCTTTTTAACCAGTCTTGTGTAGTATATGTATAATCAGAGAGGCATTTTCTCTCCATAAAACATGAGTTTAGTATTGACCCCATAATTGAAAAAAGCATAGTAAACCTCATCATAGCATCCCTTCTTCTTTATTATGAAAACAACATGATAGCTGCAGGTATTGCAGCATTTTATTCTTGCTCAAAGACTTTGTTTCCTTCTTCTTTCCCTTCAGATTTCTTCACAGCTTTTATTGCACTTTGTCTAATTATATTATAAAAGGACTGAACGGCTACGTGTTTCCCCAAGGAAAGTCCCGGCCCCCTCTGGCAGCTGTCAGCTGGCTCTGCTCCTGAAGGGTGACTCATGGAACAAGGAATGCAGGAGGTGCTGCGGTACCCGAGGTGATCACGATTTGACAGTAGGACGTGGATGTGGCCACCTGAGTTGAGCCAAATCTGTGCCATAAAACAAAAACCAAGGCTATAAAATTGATTTGATTTACATCATGACATGTCCTTGACAGGGTTCATTCTATAAATACACATCTATTTACACAGCAGTAATACTGACATTTTAAATAAGACATTCATTTTTTTATGTCGGCAGGTACCTTAAGAATTGTAAAGAAAAGTTTTTTGATAACAAAACAAGCCAGTAGTGGATTTCTCAAAATTTAGCAAGTTATCAAGCTTACTGAGAAAACCTGCTTTGTGTTACACCACTGAGGTATGGGAGAGCATAGCAACATCACTGCACCCACTTGTAATTGAGGGATAGAACTGATTGCCTGCTTGTGCTTCTTGCTACCAGACGAGGGCACTATTGTCATATTTGTGTACAATGAGTGGTTTAAGAGTTAACACATTTCTCGGAAGAAAGTCCTGTTATGGACACAAAGGTTATTCATTTAGTTTACTGAGACGGCATCTTACACAACGATAATTCATCCACCTGGCAGAAAAGAATAGAGTTTGTTAAGTATGCAGTAGGAGATAGCTAAGGTCAAGTGAGTATGCCCATATGTATTATATATACTTGTTAAAGGCAACAAATTAAGTTTGCTATGGATCTTTCTATGTAAGAATAGTTGAATAATTCTGCTAATAGTTCTGCATGTGCATGTATGTGCTTAGAGAGCGAAGGACAGTATGCTCTTGCTTCCTGTGTCCACTGGGAGAATCCACTCTAAAAGGCATTAATAATGAATGGACCATGGTCCCTGGGCTCCTGGCCGACTCCAGCATGTCCTCTCAAGATCTGCAAATGCTGGAAAGTAGAACAGTGAACAAAACCTACAGTATTACCCATCACCTGTCCAGATGTTTTCATTAAACATTTAAAGGAATATTGCAGTGTTTTCCAAAAATAATCCTTACCTACTGTTGCAAACAACTAACTGAAGATTTTGTCATGTTTGCTTGTATGTAATAACAGAAAATCCATTGATGCACTACACAGGTGCTTCAGCAACTGCCCCTTGACTTCAGTTTGCATGTTTTTGGTTGTTCTCCACAGTGCAGGGTATGTGACCAAATTATGTGTGGTTTGCTAGTTTGGGCCATTCCTTCAGCATATGAACTAGACATGGTCCACTTCCCATACTTTGGGCAGGATTCTTCTCTGAATACTTTGGGCGTGGTCCAATTGCATGCTTTGGATATGGTCCTCCTCCCATACTTTGGACATTGTTCTCCTCCCATACTTTGGACATTGTTCTCCCATACTTTGGACATTGTTCTGCTCCCATACTTTGGACATGGTCCTCCTCCCATACTTTGGACATGGTCCTCCTCCCATACTTTGGACATTGTTCTGCTCCCATACTTTGGACATGGTCCTCCTCCCATACTTTGGACATTGTTCTGCTCCCATACTTATGACATGGTCCTCCTCCCATAGTTTGGACATTGTTCTGCTCCCATACTTTGGACATTGTTCTCCTCCCATACTTTGGACATGGTTCTCCTCCCATACTTAGGACATGGTCCTCCTCCCATACTTTGGGCATTGTTCTCCTCCCATACTTTGGACATGGTTCTCCTCCCATACTTAGGACATGGTCCTCCTCCCATACTTTGGACATTGTTCTCCTCCCATACTTTGGACATGGTTCTCCTCCCATACTTTGAACATGGTTCTCCTCCCATACTTAGGACATGGTCCTCCTCCCATACTTTGGGCATTGTTCTCCTCCCATACTTTGGACATGGTTCTCCTCCCATACTTAGGACATGGTCCTCCTCCCATACTTTGGACATTGTTCTCCTCCCATACTTTGGACATGGTTCTCCTCCCATACTTTGAACATGGTTCTCCTCCCATACTTAGGACATGGTCCTCCTCCCATACTTTGGGCATTGTTCTCCTCCCATACTTTGGACATGGTTCTCCTCCCATACTTAGGACATGGTCTTCCTCCCATACTTTGGACCTTGTTCTCCTCCCATTCTTTGGACATGGTCCTTCTCCAATTCTTAGGACATGGTCCTCGTTCCATACTTTGGACATTGTTCTCCTCCTATATTTAGGACATTGTTCTCCTCCCATACTTTGGACATTGTTCTCCTCCCATTCTTTGGACATGGTCCTCCTCCCATTCTTTGGACATGGTCCTTCTCCAATACTTAGGACATGGTCCTCATCCCATACTTTGGACATTGTTCTCCTCCTATATTTAGGACATGGTTCTCCTCTCATACTTTGGACATGGTCCTCCTTCCATTCTTTGGACACAGTCCTCCTCCCATACTTTGGACACGGTCCTCCTCCCATACTTTGGACATGGTCCTCCTCCCATACTTTGGACATGCTCCTCCTCCCATACTTTGGACATGGTCCTCCTCCCAAACTTTGGACATGGTCCTCCTCCCAAACTTTGGACATGGTCCTCCTCCCAAACTTTGGACATTGTTGTCCTCCCATATTTTGGACATCGTCCTCATCCCATACTTTGTGCATGGTCTTCCTCCCTTACTTTGGACATGGTCTTCCTCCTATATTTTGGGCATCGTCCTTCACCCATACTTTGGACATCATCCTCCATCCATACTTTAGCTATTTCATAACTCCATTAATTGACTATATGCTACAGATGTGGAAGAAAGTTGTTCCCAAATGTTCTATTAAGTGCTCAGTGGTTCATGGCTGATAAACTCATGAGATATGCGTGAATTGTGAAAAAGTAATCATACTGTCATCATTAATGCTACAATTTTAGTCTCTTCCCTACACCCTCCAGCAGAAACATGGCTAAAGAACGAGTTTAAAAATAGACTGCAGAAATATTCGCTGCTCTTTAAATAGAGCTGACTCCCCAAGTGTGAGGTTAGCACCAGCGGGCCTCTGTTTCCTCTGCACTCTGCAGCTGTGTCAGAAACATAGCATTCATTTTCTCTCTTTCTCTCTATCTGACACAGTCTACACGAACAGTAATGCTTTATTCTCTCCACTCAATCACTCTCTCAGTCACTGCTATGGCACATTAGCAGTCTTGCACCCCCCAAAAAAGCTAACATGCTGATAAAGCCTACCAGGCCAAGCTGATCTCAACTCATTTGTCTAATTGTAATTATCACCCAGTCATTCTCATCTAATATTAGCAGTGTTATTCTCTTGGGTGAGATGTGTCTAAAATGTCTGCAGAGACTGGAAAGTTGTTTTTGGGTTTGGTTATAATTATAATTATAATTTTGTTATAATTAATGAATTTATGATCGCGTGGCATTTTCTTGAAAATTCCAGATGTGGTGTATTAAATAATTCTTCTTATGCTTCTCTGATATGAACAGACTGTTCATTATTTTCATACAGACTGCTAAGGTCAGCCTAGGCCAGTTTAAAAGTGCAACAGAATGCCATCTAAATAATGACAGCTTCATATTTCCACAAGTTTATGCTTTCTTTTGCACCCGTTTTAGTAGTGCACATCGGCAGTTCCCTTGGCAGCAAATACAGAATGTCTGGAAAGGAGGCGTCCTTCATTCGGTTTTCTCTGAAAGAGCCATTCATAGCAAAACTGTGCTGTTCTTTTGTGAGCCAGTGCTTTACAATGTCAGAAAACAGTGATATAACAAATGTCACTAGATTCTCTCAACTATTCATTTCTTGCCCAAAAACTTCAGTAAGCATGATATAGTCAAAGTTTGTATAGCAACATTTTGGATAAACATCAGTAAACAGAACATTTTACTCATTTGGATGATTGATTATGTCATGCTTTGTTCCCAAACAAATTTAAATTTTTTGTTTAGTTTGTTAAATCACTAATGTCATTTGATCAAAAGACTGAATCTAAGATAAGTACAAGGCCACTACTTTCATGTATAGTTGACCAATTTGGGAAGAAAAACTTTCAGAGCATATAGATCATAATAAAAGAGATGTAAACTGTCAGCTATGGACAGTGGGTTAACTCATTGTAGAGGATACTTTGACTGAAGCTGTCCGCTGATGCTTCTGGTTTCTTTGCATACACAAGCTTCCAGCAGATCCAATGTAATTGCAGTATGTCAAGTTAACCCAAGTCTCTCATCTGCATTAATTAATTAGATTAATTATCCCTATAAAGACAAGTGTACCATATTTGATACAGATTTGAGTTCTTAAGACCTTTTCATTATCAGTGTGATGCTTATAGGTTCTTTCATCATTTATTAGCATATAAATTATATATATCTATATATATATATATATATATAGTCAGTTAGCCCATCCCATCCATTAGGACACTTTTGCAATGTCCCTGAATATAGGAGGGTGAAATCAAAACAAGCCTCCTCAGTTGTGTGTGATACACCCACCACCACTTTTCAAACGTTACTGGGGAGCCAACACACTCAGAGGAAATTGCAGGATTCCCTGCTCCAAATGGACCAATCAGTAGACACCTGAGCCAGTGGACATTGCAATGTGAAAGACCAGAGAGAGCACGGGCAATTTTTGCTCTCTTGGGCCCCAGCTGTTGATGGCAAACAGCATGACCGGGATTTGAACTCACGATCCTCTGGTCATAGTGTCAGCATCTTAGTCCACTGAGCCACTTGGAGCCCAATAATATATATTTTTAAATAATTAGATAAATAAGAAAACCCTGATGTATACAATCACATACATGACATTTGCCCTCTAGTGGATTATCAATGCACTGCATACAAACAGATTTCTAAATTTGAAACCATGTAAAAATGCATTGTATAAGAGGTTAAAAAAGTTTGTGTTCTTATGTTTTTGTTTGCATAAACAACATGGTTTGAACAAAAAAATTCTGTATGTATCAAATATGATACAAAACTCATCCAAAGCATTATTAATGTATTTTCCCTTTATTGGCCAGAAGATCAAATAAACCCATATGTTTAAAAAAAAGTGAGTTTAGTCTTTACAGGGTTAAAAATCATAACATTTATTTTATTCCTATGAAAGTTTCCTAGCAAAAGTCTTTACCTTGTTAATGAAAGATTTCTCCATGCTTAGCTCCTCATAAAGCCAAGTGTCGATTGATCTTTTTTGTCCCTAAAAGTTATGTTTGAATAAACTGTACTGAATAATGCATTAAGCTGCAGTACAAACAAGCCCTTGGACAAAAGCAGAGTGTGGGTGGTCTAATTACAGATCAAACAGTGGCCAAAACTCTTGTGAACAAATAGCTCTTCACTGGTTCTGAATAGAAGTGTACTGACGGGGCAGTCGTGCAGCTTCCTCATCCATCATATTTTCAAATGCTTCATAATGATCAGGCTTGCTTTGATGTTTTTTTTTTTTTTTTTAATAAACAGGCTGTTTTTTTGTGATCTGTGTCCTTCTCGTGTGCTCCAGGCCATCTGTTTTCTGCTCCAGTTACAAACTATGGTGTGTCCAGACTTACTCCACACAGCATTTCTATATCCCCCCTCCACACTCACACATACACTCACTGTCCTGAGTAGTGCACACTGTCCAAGCCCAGTCCTAACTGGGACACTCATTTTCTATCCAGTTTCTCAAGCATTAGTCACCCATAACATATATTTCACTATGATTGAAGTAGTGTTTAGTATTTTTATGTTCATTGTATGTATTATAGTGTATGGCTACACACTTTAAAACACTGGTGCCCAATCCTGATTCTTCAGATCCAGCACACCTAACTCTAATATTCAGATGCCCATGAAGGTCTTCATTACCTGGACTAAGATACTGTGCAGGATGGAAGATCTCCAGGGCCAGAATTGGGCATCAATGCTTTAAAAGAACCTTTTCATGGATGGTGATGGTTCTTTGAAGAACCATTTTTGTGTAGCTTGCACATAATAAAACAACCTAAAAATTACATACCAAAAAGTACACACAATGTCTAGCAATTCTTGACTTTATCAAGTGATTTAATAAATGCTTGATTATTTCTGATTCCTAAACACATGAGCCACTGGCTTGGCTTGATTTTGGCAAAACAGCTGAGCTTGGATTTTTTTCGTTGTAACAAAATGCTTCCGTCTTGCCATCCTACCCCACAGCCCAGAACTACAAAGAATATATGAGATCATTGTATTACACAACAAGAACTTGCCAGAAATCCTTGCAACTCTTTTAATGTTGGTGTAGACCTTTTGGCAGCTCCTGGACCAGTTTTCTTTTTGTCTTTTCATCACTTTTGGAGGGAAGTCACTGTTTTGCCCATTTTTGATGACTATCCACACTGTGTACCATGGTAGCCTATATCTAATACCTTCTGAATATTTATCCCCTTCTCCTGACTCATGCCTTTCAACAGTGAGATCTTTTGATGCTTTTGTGAACAATGACTTTTGCAACCAATAAAATATCTGAAAAATCTTACTAGCACAGCTGAACTTTATTTGGGGTTAATCACAATGACTTTAAATGATGACAGTTGTATATTAACTACTATTTAATGAGTTTGAATGTGATTGGTTAATTCTGAACATAGCCACACCCCCAATTACAAGAGGATGGCCATATTCATGCAACCACATTATTTCAGTTTTTTTTTTATTTTTATTTTTTTATGTCAGTCTGTTTTTCAACTGAATTGTAATTGAAATTATTCATATTGGTCAATTTTTATCACAAAAAAAAATGGCAATTTAACAAGGGTGCCCAAACTTTTGTATGGCACTGTATATCCTGTCCAATATATCTCTCCAATCTGTGTGATTTGACAAGTCTCAAAATTCAAGTTCCTCAAAAATGCACTTTCAAAAAAAGCTATTGTAAGGTTATTGGAATAGGCTATGAGTACCGAATGTTTTAAACTCAGTGTTCCTTGGTGAATTAAGGACCATGCTCCGATAAATAAATGCTACAGAATTAAACACCACACGTACATAGCAGTGAACACTGGCAAATGAAAGAGCATACTCATGAACAGCACAGCGTCCATCAGCGCTCTTGGTGGTGAAAGAAAAGAGTTATTTTTATAAGATCATCTTTCTCTTCTTTCATTGCTTCAGGTTATTTTGAGGTGAGCACACTTGAGTGCATCCATATCTTCAGAGTCTCCCAGCTTAAGAGGCACTCTGTGTACTTAGCTGAAAAAAGCACAAAAGGCAAGAGAAATCAATCACATATAAATGGAGCAAAGCTTTGATCTGGCAGATACAAGAGGCAAGACCAAGTCATCTTGACAACAGTGGACTTGATGAATGGCGTTGAGTTATTTCACTCCAGATTATTGTGAGTATTGTAAAAATGTCATGATTTCTAATTGCATCACATTTTCTTAGACTGGACATTAGACAATACTGAGCATGTAGGATATGCATACCATATTGAACATTATGTCAATAATATCTCCAGACAGGAAATCTTATTCTGCTGTCCACATAGATTTCTGTTCTTCAGTGACCGTTTCATTTTAAATTGTGTGTAAATTTGTGAAACAATATTTGACAAAATAGAAAATTACGTAAAATATGAAACATTAAAATAAAAAAATTGAAAGCCACTAATGAGTTGGGTTAATTGGCAATTACCACAATGGGAAGGGGAGAAAATTGGCAAAAATTAAAAAAAGAACAAAAAATTGAAAAAAAAAAATTATTTGATAATAATCTGTAAATGTACACTGATTATCTAGAACATTAAAACCATTTTGCTTATACACGGTTGGTTCCCCAAAAACAGCTTCACATCACCATGAGTCATGAACTCTACAAGACCTCTGAAGATGTCATGTGTTATCCAGCATTAAGATCCTGTAAGTTGTGAGGTGTAGCTGCCACAAATTGGACTCTTCTAGCACGTCTCACATATGTTTGGTCAGATTGAGATCTGGGCAACTGGAAACCACTGTTGGTACTTATTCACCACTGCTGACAGGGAACAGAAGTATTGCTGCTTTGGAGATGCTCCAGCCATCCAGTAATGTCTAAAATAACCCAGACCTTCACAAGCACCATTGTTTTCAGATAATCTGCTTAATCTGTGAGCAGTATTGATGTTGTGGCTGACTGGTGTAAGTAATAAGATAAATCAAATGTTTGTTCTCAAATGGTACTGTACTAAACTTTCCAGTGAACTCAGTCTTGCTGTTTCTGCATTTTTTTTTTATTTTACTGAAACAAACACAAAAAAACTCAAGAATTTAAGGTCAAGACCTACAACAAGGTGGAGTCAGTCCCCAAGAGTGGACCATATGCTGACCTTCTACCAAAGGGGGGGAAGGATGTAGTGTTCTTCCTCTGACCACTTCAGTAGTGGCCTTGAACTTAAAACTTCTCCCTAATACTCCTCAAAAAGAACAAAGACTCCTCAGTTGGCCTTGCATGGGTAAACAGGATAAATACATTTTTCTCCCAGATTACAATGTGTATTTACTTCTTACTCATACCAAGAAATCAGAATGTCAGTTCATTAAAGTAATTAACTAGCAACACTAGCCTAGTCCATTGATTTAGTCTTCATTATTGAAGCTTTTGCAAGTGATATTGAAACCAATTTATTGAAATGCACTTGTGAGAAAATATGGCACTATTCCAAATTTAAAAGAAAATTCTAATTCCAAGAAATGATGGAATTCTAAAATGATATTTGAGTACATGGGGAAAAAATGAACTACAGACTCAAAGTTGATAATACTGAACATGTTGAATGTAAATGTCATTTAGAATGTAATTATTATTCATTACATAACAAAATGCATAATCCATCAATTGTGGTCATTTAATAATTACACTGATAACAATAATAAGCATGTAATTACATAGTTAACTAATTACTAGATTGTTGAACTAGGCTATTATAGTGAAATAATGGGGAAAAACAATAAGAACAACATCCAGACTTGTGAGGGTTGATTTCTAAAGTCAGCCTTGATCTTTAAATAACTGTGTTATCTGTATGGCTGCTATAAAGTGTATACTGAGTTTTGAGTCATCAGGTCAGAAGACAGCTTGTTATTCCTGTTTGAAGAACAAGCTCTATACAGCTGGGTTTTTCTGTGGACAGTGACAATGGAGCCTGATTTCCAAGTCTTCAGAGAACACCAGCAGGTGACAACAGTCTCAATATGGGGCATGTCATACTCATCTATAAGAACTAGGCCTGCACTTAAAAGAGGACACTCTTTATTTTGAGCCTGTGGGGGGGATTAATTGCTTTATTTTAAATTGTGCCAGCGTTTAATGAGAAATGTAAACCAGTCAACGTTGTTTTTTTTCTATGATGGCTCACCTTGAATTAATTTCACCGCTTAATGCTATGACAGAGAAAGGCTCAACAGATGGTAGCATCCATAGCTGCAAGGATAAATTTTCCTTGAGAGAAAAGAATATGTAATATTAAGTTAAGAGGTTGAGTGAAACATAAGTAAAACATAATTTTCCCTTTAAGTAAAAAGCAATTTTTATATAAACAAGTAATATGATATGAGTAGATCTATTTGTTATTGTTCTACAATTCTTATGTGAATTATATTATTAGGGCATTCACATTCAAACTGTTACTGACATTTTCTGACCCACAAATTGTGAACTTAAATCAAAAATACAAAAATAATTCCAGTCAGCATTACAATTTGTAAATTTTATTTGATAGTAGTTAATTATAAAAAGTGGGCAGAGAAAGACTGCCATCCGCTGGCCAATAACTGTTAATTTGCTGGGGCAAAGTTCAGGCTCAGCAAATATTATACAGTATATATATATATCAATGTATCAGTCGGTTTCTCCATACTTCATTGTGAATGCACTTCCGAGTGCTCGTGCCAGATGATAGTAGATGCTGTATTACGGATCTATAAGCAATGGTTGCTTCCAAAATCACACATTTGTATACAGTACTATCGAACAATTTTGACACACATAATATGTCAGGTTACTACATATAACTACACTATTAGTAGTGCTTGTATTAGTATAATACGTAAATCATAATACGTAGGTTTGAACGCAGCCAAAGAGAATAAAGTTCACCTGAGCCTTGTCACCCAAACTTGGCCACCCCTTTACCTTTTACCCCGGCGCGTCAACAGTAATTGGCCGGCGCATGATGGCAATCATTCTCAGCCCAGAAAGACCCTTCAGCGGCGAGCAATAATTGGTCCGTTATATTATTTTAATTATTGGCCTCCGCCTGATCTGCTGCGGGAAAACGAAGCTCCAGCTCGGCCATTTGGGTTCGTTTGGCCGATCCGCGCCCCCCGCGCTACCCGGCTCTCTGTAGCCGTAATGGCGTCCGTTTCACAGGCAACAGGCCCCACTTTGTTTTGCTGGGGTCGCTTGTCTCCGCCTCCCTTGCACCGATTGGCTGAGAGCACCCGCTCGACACATAACCTCCGCACCGCAATTGGTCGCGGGTGTTTCGGTCGTGTCGCGATTGGTCGAAACAGACGTCGCGCAAAGGCGTCAGTGGGAGGGAATCGACGGTTGACTGAAGAAGCCCAGGCTCGCGTGTTGCCTTAACGTCCAGGCGGCAACAGCAGCAGCAGCGTCCGGCTCTGCCTACCTGATTTGTCCGCTGTACGCGGATATCTGGATGCTTCTTTCCCTCGTACATTCCTCCGTTTTGTGTCGGCGGATTTATGCTCGGGGCTGCTCAGAACAACATCACGGCAGGTTAGCCGCGTCAGCGAGCACACAGCACGCCGGAGTCGATGGAGAAAATAAGTTGACTGCCTCCGGAAGAATTTGTTTTCCTCGCTCCGAGGAGGGGAAAAGGGGGGATTTTACACATTTTGTCGACGCGATGGGGGCTTCAGGACCGGAGAAGCTTCGGCGATTTTGACATCTGGAAAAAAACAGCGAGAAACGCCACCTTCCAGAGATATATTTTCTTTTTCGAGTCCACCAAAGCAGTGAGTGCCATCCATCCACCCAGCCTTTCCTGCTCGGTATGTGGTAGCTCTTCGGTGCTCCATGTCCCAGGATCGGGCATATATGGAGGGGATTTCGTTCACTTTCAGCTCCGAACGCGAGTGAGTTGAGCCGGCTAGCGAGCACTGGTTCAGTGGCGGTGGCCTTGGGCGAGAATCCAGTTTAACTTCTCCAAAAAAACTGCATGCAGCCTCCGGCCGTGGAAGCAACCTCGGCTCCGGACCAGCCAGTATGGCAAATGTGAAGAAGTCTAAAAGATGAATGTTGAATCCCCCACTTAACCCACATTCAGTTTCGCACTCAGTGAAAAGGGAAAGAAGGTGCCCGGGTTGTTTGGAGCGCGGAGAGCTTCCCCACCTCCACCATGAGGGAGGTTTAAGGCCGTGCAGGATTTCTGGACTGAGGGGGGAGTGGGATTTCTGTTCGTCACATCATCATTTCTTTTTGTTTCATTTCTTTAATTTAGTTTTAGCCTCAGTCGAGGGTCATTCTGGGTGTGCATGGTCGTGGCTGAGGTCTTTTGGAGTAATTGTGGTGCTGATCATAAGTAGGTCAGATCATATGGAAGATAAGGCAGAGTTGTGTGTGTGAGAGTGAGCGCACTCATGTTTGGCACACTTCTTTTGATCTGCACCGAGCTTTTTGGCTTGGGTTTGGATATGTCCATTGGATAAATGGCAGGCCAATGATAGTTTGACCACCGCTGCTGCTATCTCGACAGCCTCCCATCTCTTCGCCTGTTTGATCTCTTCGGAGAACCCATTTTTTCGCTCTTGTCCCTTTTTGTGTTTTTATTTTGCACCCCTCTCTGTTTCTGGCTGTTGAGTGAATGGCTCTTTGCGGGACGACGGCAACTAACGCCGCAAAAATGATGGCTGCGTACAGCGGCGGCGCTTCGGCCGTGGCGGCCCATCATCCGCACCACCACCACCAGCTGCCGCACCTTCCACCTCCCCACCTGCACCACCACCACCACCCGGGCCAGCACCACCTGCAGCACCCCGGCTCGGCCGCGGCCGTGCATCCAGTTCAGCAGCAGCATGCTTCCGCTGCGGCGGCGGCGGCCGCCGTCATGCTGAACCCGAGCCAGCAACAGCCGTACTTCCCCTCACCGGCGCCCGGACAAGCTCCCGGCCCGGCAGCGGCCGCAGCTCCGGCTCAGGTCCAGGCAGCGGCCGCTGCGGCCGTCAAAGCGCACCATCACCACCACCAGCACGCCCACCACCTGCAGCAGCAGCTGGACATCGAGCCGGACAGACCCATCGGATACGGAGCTTTCGGCGTGGTCTGGTGAGTGTCCAACTGATTGGTTTTCATTGCTTTAACCTTTTAACTCCGGGTCAGGGGTCAGTCCTGCAAGGTCACGGCACAGCAGTTTAGCCTTCTGCTTCCTTTGATCTCCGTAGTTAAATGCTTCATTACATAACTTGTGTCATAGCTACGAAATAATAAGCTAATATATGAGCTCTCTTAGCACAACTTTTAGCATTATTTTCACTGGATAATACATCTAATGTGCCTGTATGTGGTCTCACACTGTCATAACACAACTTTTAACACATTATTCATAACAGCTACTCAGTCAGAAGTTTTAATAACAGAGTAATATGCATTTTAAAGTCGTAAACATCTGATACAACTTGGCATCTAATTAGTAAAGCCATTCATTGAGTTGATTTGGCATTGTTAGCAGACAGGAGCACTAATCTGCTGTGCTGTGGCCTCTAATCTAGGCTTATGTTATTGTTCTTAAGACTTGTTATCCAGTAACTATACTCTATTATCCAGTAACTACTGTGAATTTCTAACTTGGGAATGCGTGAAGAATGGATGTCTGGATCTGCTGGGTTTAAGGGGTTAAGGTACTGCTTAAGCCATATAAAGTTAGTTTCCCAGCCACAATGTGTAGAATGTAAATGATTCACCATTGATAGTGCAATTTAGTCTGAGACTAGGCTTAATCCATGTCCACGAAGCATGCCTGTAAAATTGGAACTTCTACCTGGTGGAGTTTCTTGACGGGTGGTTGCCCACATGACAGCTGTAGGCCATCATAAGGCAGGCAGAATTGGTATCTTTTTTTTTTAAGTCAAAAATCACACCGAAGCCTTGTCTGCTCACTTCATGCCAGCTTCTGGGAACCATGGGGACAGGTGACGTCCCCGCATCTGTCAGGCTTATGACATTGGAAACAGGGGCGAGCTTTTTGGCACAAAGCACCTCTCCAAGGTAACATCACCCTTCTTAAGAGATAAGCTGGCGTAGTCAGGATTTAGGCCCGTCAGTTTTAGTTCCTGCGTCTAAAGCAGAGTTCTTAACCTGTGGATTTGAGATGTTTTCGTTGGTCTGTTTTCCTCTTCAGGTACAGGCACAGCACTCTGGAACAAAACTGATTAACCTGTCAGTGAGAGGCTTTTGATGTTTTGTAGCCCAGCAAGCCAGAAGTTAGACTTGCATGTCTTTTCTGTGATAAACCTTTATAATTCTGTAAGGAAATACATTATTTTTGACAGTGGATATGACAGAAGATATCAAGGCTGACTTATGTCGCCTCCCAAGGAAGATCCTTAGGAATAAACATCCTTTTGTCACACATTCAACTTCTCTGAAAATTTGGAACACAGAAAATTATCTGAAGTTAGAATGCTTTAACATCTCTCTTTTTGGTCCGGACCTTTGAACTTTGTAGTTTGGTGTGAATCAGAATGGCAGATGTGAAAGGTGCATTGGACCAAAAGGCTGGACCAAAGATCAAAACATCACAAGATTAAAAAAATGGGAAAAGCAAAAATCTGATTATTTAATTGCTCATTCATTTGTTGAATTCAATCTAGTCTTGGGTACTGTGTATAATATTAATATAAATGTCATAATATTTAGTAATAAAGGGTTAATGAAGTGAATCTGTTAATTTATTTTGGCTGGCAAAGGCTACCTGCCAAATTGACAACATATCAATGCCAGACGCACACCCTACTACAAACCAGTCAATGTCGTTTACGGAGAATGAAGCCCATGTCGTTTTTGACGATGAGATGTAGGTGTATCATACAAAGTTCTTAAGTGCTAGACTGCAGGGTGAAACCAAAAGTAACCATACCAAATGTATACAAAGTAACATAAAATAGAACCTTGGTTTGTCTGGTTAGTTTTAGTTTCAGTGATGTTCCTACGTTCTTTTTGTCATCACTTTCGTGGGCTGCATTATGGCCTGGTGTGAAAATTCCATTATTTAAGGTGGTTGATTTGACGATCAGATGCAAATTGTAGCTTTAATTTTCCCATGCTGCATTTCTCCCAAGCATGGTGACCCAACCTGTTAAAGTAGCACCAAATAAACACTTTTCTATTCTTTTTCCTCCACATGTTGATGCTTCAGCTCAGCAGTTAATTGTCAGATTGTTCTGGGGTATTTGCACAGCAAACCCTTACTTTACATTGGTGCAACACTCTAGGGATGGTGTTTTAGGATCTCCCTTAAGCCCAGATTATCATGTTGTACAAATTTGTTTACTGTTGACCCTCACAGTAAACTTTAGTCATATTATACTCAGCCATACTCCTACAAATCTATTCATCCTGGTGGTTGAAATTCTAAAGACTGACTTATACTGCTTATCCAGTGTTAGCATTGTATGCATATGAAGAAGAAAAATGATGTTAACACTGTTGAGGATAATTAGCGGCACTGTAATGCAGAAAGTCAAGCAGAAACATTTGAATCATCATTGAACTTCATTGTAATACTTCACGCAACTGATCCACAGCTCATGTGGTGGAGATCTTGGAGGTGTGCACATCGTAGCCCCTCTGTGGTACACTTATCCATAAACCTCCTCTCCATGTCTCCACGCAGATACCCATACATGGCATTTTGCAGGAGGTATAAAACAAGACAACTGGAGGTTGTTTTAACTCAGAAGTCTGAAGTTATTACTGTTATTTTGCTATACAGTTTAACTGTAATGATGTAAGTACATCATTAAAAGTCATTGAAAGTTTAGAGTCTGCATATGTGGCAGAATTGTTCAGCTTGTTTCACTGAGCTATGAGCAAGAAATAGCTTGTATCAAATGAAATCACACTTTTGCATTTCTTACTCAATGTAGTGTTGGAGCTAAACTTTGTCAGAGGGTAGATGTTTGGTAAGCTTCAGAACCAGTATTGGGCAGCTGCCGCTTGTAATGTGGCCAAAAAAGCATAGTCACTGGCAATTCGGAGTGCTGTCAATCATTGACCTTCTTGAGTAAAATAAAGATTCTTTGCTCTTTACATGGATTCATCCATGAAGGGTGCATGCAGAGAGGCCACAGTCTTTCCCATCAACAGCAGTCACCCTGCCTGCCTCTGCCAGCGGAATCTTAGCCTGACCTTTCCTCAAAATCGCTTCCTGGTGCTCATTGTCTGCTTTTAATCTGCGCGGTGTATTTTTAGCCGTTCTCCAGAGGCCTGGCCGCAGAGCCAGACTCATCCCGGGCTTCCTCTCTAGGCCTTTGTGAGGAGAGTGCAACATATTGAATTAATATAGCATTTTAACACAAACTCTCCTCATCATTGCTTTATTATGGCTAGAGTGTTAGCTCAGCTAACAATGTTAGCGCATGGCTAAACTGGAATGAACTGGAAAGCAAACATTAACATGTTAAAATTATTCCAACTCCTTATATTGTGGCATGAAGAAACGTACTGAATGGAGACACTACAGTATTGTATAGAACCGACTTATGAATTTTGAGTGAAGTCCAGCCAAGAATGCTAGCATTCTGCAATAATGAATGAGGCTTGCTTGTGTAGGAAGATTCAAAGCAGGGGGTTAATGGTCTATGAAACAGTGTCTTCAGAAGGAACGCAAATGAGTATAAAAAGAGAATTCGAATGAGATTGGCCTCTTTGTAATCTGCGGAGCATGGGTTTTGGAGAGCACACTAAAGTGTAGTGAGTGCTCTCTGATGCATGCAGCTGTGAAAGGTTGAGTAAATTGGGCTTTGGCCCTGGCATGGAGAGCGTGTGTGTCATGTGTTTAGCTACACGTTCAGTCCAGATGGAGCTGGGCTTTTCAAATTAAAATTCAATTCCCTGTCCTACTGTCTTTCAACTGTACACTAAGCACAGATATTAAACACAGTTATCAAACAGCGCTATAATGGCTGTTTTTTTCCTGGGTAAGCATTTTAATGCTTTATTTAAAGTTGCCCACTTTAACAGAGAATTGACTATGCATGTCATATAGGCTCATTGATGATGTAACTGTTTGTAGTTTGTACCCTCAGTAAGGACATGAAAGTATAGAAATATGTAATAATTGATGCTTTACGTGAAATAGAAGCTTTTGATAAGTCTTTCTAGCTAAAAGCAAATGAAGTGGCACACGTCTGGCTTTTTGAAATGTAAGGAAATAGACAGAACCTTTGTGTCATTGCCTAAGAACTTACACCCTTACATGTAATGCAGCCTAGAAGAAAGATTGAGTGTAACTGGTCTTCCCAAACCATCACCTGTTTAGAAAGCAAATGGTTTTGAAGGCAATTTGAATTGTAATGTAGGTCAAGTCCAAACTGCATGCAGCTTTCTTGCAGGTGTTTAATTTGCAATGTTTGACCAGTATTTCAGTGTAGAATCTTGTTGGGTTTTCTAAAATGTGTTTGTTAATATGAACAGCTGTCTATTTTGATATATAAGGAACTTTTAAGGAGTGGCGTTCACATACTTTTCTATAGTTTATATAAAAAAATTATCGTATTTTTGTATTTGGTTGACTTAGAAGTTTAGGAAATTATTATAAACCCAGTTATATTTGACAAGCAGAACTGTATAGAGGTTAGCAAATGAAATGCAATATACATCTGACAGAGCGAGACACAATTACCGGAGTCATTTGAAACAATAATGGATGTTTGGCGCCCCTGGATATAAGGCCAAGTAAAAAAAAAGAATTGGTGATCATCCCCGCCCAACCCTCTAAAAAGCACCCGACCTTTTTTTTTTTTACACAAAAAAACGCGCCAAACACCCTAGT
>BRDA01008536.1:65670-79554 GCA_036984385.1 Crenuchus spilurus | reverse complement strand
TATCACATATAATTTCAGTTTCAAGAATTGTATAACTGTCACCTGAAGTATTTGAAAGTTGTATGTAGCCTAATGTAGCGGAGTAAGAGTACAGTTTCTTCTTTACAAATCTACTCAAGTAAAAGTAAAAAGTATAGTGATATAAAACTACTCCTAGAAGTATATTTTTTTCAAAAACTTACTCAAGTAAATGTAACGGAGTAAATGTAACTCGTTACTACCCAACTCTGTATGTGTATATATATATATATATATATATATATATATATATATATATATATATATATATATATATATATATACAGTATATGCGTTTCAATGACATACCCGTAAGCCATCAAAAATGACTGTCACACCAGCAGCCTCCTCCAGTGGCTAAAAATTTAGCTGTATCAATAAATAACATGGTGGACTGACCCTTCTTTCCTTCCTTCCTTCTCCTTCTCTCGCTCATAAATTATACTTCTGTATAATATATATAATCATGGATACCTTTCTTGAAGGCTCAGAAGCAATTTCTTGCTTCTAAAAATAACAGCATTGACGTTTCAGTCATGATATTGTCTCTGAGGTATCAGTGCACTTTTGTGCATATAATAGATGCTGAAATATTAATGCGAAGGGCAGAATTGATAGTTTCAGATTACACAATGTCCTGCGCCCATTTTTGCGCCGTCACGCTTCTGAGAGCTCAAGCCCCGAGGCAAAATGCTTGATCACAAGAGAAACTTTTAATCAAGTGACATGGATCAGCAGAAACAGACTGAAGCTGCTCAGGCAGAGACCAGCTGTGCTGAGGTTTTCCTCCGCCTGGATCGGGCCTGGAGTTTTTCTTCGGCACAGTGTTGTACTCACCAACTTGTGTCATCGATTCGTGCAAGACTGGGCAATCTGGCGGTGATACAGATCTACATGGTTTAGCCATGCAGAATCAATAGGCTTTGAGGCACAAAAAGAAGCTATCTCCTATGAGCAGCCAGGCTCTGCAAGGCAGAGAGTATGCAGCTTGCGTCGTATTCATGAGAAGCTGACCTGCTCCGACAGTCTGCACGGCAGCATTGGCTTTCTGGGATTTTCTCTCTATCCTTGCCTTGTTTGTGCATGATCGTGCTATGCTTTGAGCAGCCATGCGCCCTGAGCTTGGCTGAGCGTCTGAAAAGTTCTCTCTTCTGTTCCCCACAGCTAGGTGTGAGTCAGTGTGAATGCCGAGCCAGTGGCATGAAAACCAAGCCAAGACACCTCCACCATTCCTACTTTCTTTAGCGCCAGCAGCAGCCATTGACAGCATTCTCTGTCACATCGTGTTAAGAAGTCTGCACCTGAGCCAGGATAGCACACATGGGAGAAAGAAAATGTGCCATTTATAAGTTGGTGTAATGGGCTAATGTAGGTCTGAATATCAGCATTCAGCACTTTTATGCTGATGATGAAATTGTTTAGATCACAGGTGGGGAACTTCGAGCCCTGGAGGTTTGGATTCCTGTACAGTTTTGTAATTTCCCTACTCACGGACATCTGATTCAGTACTTAACTACCAAATTTAGCTGTGATACCGGAACACAGAAGCCATCAAGCTGTGCTGGACTCTGGCCCTCAGTTCCCCACCCCTGAGTACTAATGGACCTTTTCCACCAAATGATCTCTGGGTTTTGAACTGGTTCTGTTCAGGAACCTTAGAACATTGGTGCTGTCCAGAGAACAAGCCCTTGTTTGCACTAGTTTAGACTGGAAACAAGGAGGCATCATCTAAGGAGGGCATTACATAACACACAACAGAGCTAAACAGATGATAAATGAAAGTAAATAAAGCACCTGGTGCTGCTTTCCATTTTCTCCAAGTCCCCAATGCTTGTAGCAAAGCCCCAAATATAATTTTTCACATTTAGTTCATCAGTGCATATATCTTCACACCGGATTTACATTTCCTCCGTACCGTGGTGGGGAACTGATGTTCACTGGTCTAAGCTCTCTATGTCCACATTCTATCAACTCCCCTGAACTCCGGACAGCACCAAAGACACAATGAATGTGTTTATTTACATGCCGCTGCATGCTCTGAGAATGTCTTTTCTCTACGACTTGATTTCCTGACAGCTGTGGGCAAGGTTCACCCTGAAAAATGTACAGCTAGGAACTAACGTTTGAGGTTCTGGAACTGATTTATTTGGGTGGAAATGCACTGAACAGTTCTGAAGTACAATTTAACAGCTTTCTAGTTTAAATTACATTTGCTGCACTTGGAACACTTCTTGTGTCACTGCAACACATACTATCACACCACCACCACATCAGTGTCACTGCAGTACTGAGAATGGTCCACCACCCAAATAATACCTGCTGTTGGGGTCCTGAGCACTGAAGAACAGGCTGAAAGGAGGCTAACAGAGCAACTGATGGACTATAGTCTGTGTTTATAGAGCTACAGGGTGCCCCTATTGTATATAATCAGTGGAGCTAATATGAGTGTAGATACAAGGAGGTTTTAATGAAGTGGCTGGTCTGTGTATTTCATATTTAAATTAAAGAATAAAACAGTATCGTCCTAGATTGAATAAAATTGTCAAGGTGTTGGTATAGGAAGCTTTCTGATTCTCAACTTTGTCCCATGTATTACACCAGTAATACTGCCAGGTCTGGCATCAGTTTGACTCGTTGTACATATTTAGCCTAGACTTTCTGACTTCCAGTCATGGGATTTGTCAGTATATGCATTAAGATACACCACCAGACAGAGGTGTTTATGGATCTGTGACATTTGTGAGCCACTTGACAGGCTGAGTACATGCTTAGGAATAATTAGCACCTTGAAAGTACCCGGAAAGAAGCGTTCAGGAACTAGAGTTTCCAGTGCACACACTGCTTCACAAATACATGCCCTTGGTATTTGTTAGTTTATAAAAGGCAGCCCACAGCCCTGAGAGGTGTGATTCATATGACCTCAGGTCCTTAGACTGAGTTGTTCTTGTCTTCACCTTCAAGTATTATCCTTCACTACAGTAGACCCGGATTTCAACCTGAACACCAGCTGCCCACTACGCTGTGTGCATTAAATGACTCAAATAAGAGCCATTTAACAAGAACCAGCTTCAGGCTCACTTCAAGTTGATTTTTTTCCACGGGAAATATATTTGAAGTGGTCGGATAATCTTTCTTCTTTCAAATAAAGAGCTTTTCATCTTTAATAGGTTGGTGATTAAAAGCAGTGACTGGAACAGAGAGTGAGTAATATCTTTCTGTTTATAGACATTATGTTCTCTTATATTTAGAAATGATTTCATCACTCAGAACTGTTTCCAATTGTTATTTTTTACTTTTTTTACACCATATGTTTGGAAAAAAATATCAGCAGCTCATTTAACAGATTATGTTAAATAGAAACTGTTTAAAATGATCTGGAATAAAATCAGACAATCAGTTTGGGGCACTCAGAATATTTTATGACTGCACATATAAATACTCTTCTCAGTATAATTAGTTTTTCTAGCTGTTTTGAGACTTTGGTAAAAACCCACAGCTGCTGTTTCTCCTGATACTCAGTCTTCTATTTTGAATAGTGAGGTAGGGCAGTGTCAACACTTCTTAGCTTATCATCTGTTTCAGTGTCTCCCACAAGTTGTTTCCAGTGAGTTTATAGGCTTTAGTACAAGTGTTTACTCTCCACCCGAGGTTTAGTACACATTTTACACAAGGCATCATGGACGTAGGAATATCATGGATGCACTAGAAATTGAGATATTTTCTAATCTATAAACAACCTCAGTTAACAATACCTACATAAGAATAGGAGATATTAGTCAATAAACAACCTCAATTAACAATACCTACATTAGAATGAGATATTAGACCATAAACAACCTCACTTAACAATATCTGCATTAGAATAGAAGAGATTAGTAAATAAAAACAACCTTAATTAACAATACCTACATTAGAATAGAAGAGATTAGTAAATAAACACCAATTAATAAAGTCTACATTAGAATAGGAGATATTAGTCAATAAACAACCTCAATTAATAATATTTACATTAGTATAGGATATATTAGTCAATAACAACTTCAATTAAACAATATCTACATTAGAAGAGATTAGTAAATAAACAACCTCAATTAACAATATCTACATTAGAATAGGAGATATTAGTCAATAAACAACCTCAGTTAATAATATCTACATTAGAATAGGAGATATTAGTCAATAAACAACCTCAATTAATAATATCTACATTAGAATAGGAGATATTAGTCAATAAACAACCTCAATTAATAATATCTACATTAGAATAGGAGATATTAGTCAATAACCAACCTCAATTAAACAATATTTACATTAGAATAGGAGATATTAGTCAATGAACAACTTCAATTAACAATATCTACATTAGAATAGGAGAGATCAGTAAATAAACAATCTCAATTAACAATACATACATTAGGAGATATTAGCCAATAAACAACCTCAATTAACAATATCTACATTAGAATAGGATATATTAGTCAATGAACAACCTCAGTTAACAGTATCTACATTAGAATATGAGAGATTAGTAAATAAACACCAATTAATAAAGTCTACATTAGAACAGGATATGTTAGTGAATAAACGACCTCAATTAACAATATCAATATTAGAATAGGAAAGATTAAGTAAACACCAATTAATAGTCTACATTAGAACAGGAGATATTAGTCCATATAAAACTCTATTAATAATATCTACATTAGAATGAGATATTAGACCATAAACAACCTCACTTAACAATATCTCTATTAGAATGAGAGTTATTGGTCAATAAACAATCCCAATTAACAATATCTGCAATAGAATAGGAGATATTAGTCCATAAAAACCTCAATTAGCACTGATAATCAGCAGAATATGATATATGTAAAGGTTCATGTTGAGCATGTCTTTGATGCAGAAAGAGGTTATCTTGTTCAACATGATTGAAATAAGTTCCATAGCACAAATGCCTATAAGCGCAGTCTTGAACTTGTGGGAGACACCAAAACTAAACAGCAGTGGCACTGCCCTACCTCACCCTACTCCCATAGAAGACTGTGTATCTGGAGCAGCAGCATTTGTGAACTTTATCATAATCTCATAAAAATAAATTTCTTCTGAAGTAAAAATGTTTATTGTAGAAAATGTTGAATGTAAAACTTTTGAGTGGGAGCAAATATTAGAATGAAGTACATTTCCATTACAAAGGTTCATGGTTTTGTCATGGCAGCAGGGTTGTTTATTGTGCATTTGCCCTTAAGTGTAATCAGGGTGCCAAGGGAACGCTTTAGCAGTCTGTGTCAACCCTCACGTGGCTGCACTGTCAGTGGATCTGTCACCTGGAGGGGGGGATGGTAGCCCGCAGCTTTGCTGGTGACACGGCTTTAATGAGTTCAATTACAGGGCATTCACGCCGCTCTCCTCTCTGTGCAGATCCTGGGAAAGAGGATGTGAGGATGTCCCTGCTTCAGTCTGCTGTGTGAGACCTGCAGAAATGTGGAATGATTGCCTTAGCTGCTATTCAAATGTAATTGTTTAATTACATGGTGATTGATACAACGGATTGCATCAGTGGGAGCGAGTCTGTACATCTGGCTTTCTTCTCTTTGTTTTGATGTCATGAAGTGACTAAAACATGGCAAGACTAAAGGAAGGGTGTTCTTGTCACAACACATGACTAACATCTAACTTTTCAGCAAATTTGCCTTGTAATAAAATATCAGTTACAGTTTATTTGAAGACTGCATATATAAAAAGTCCATAACACACACACACACACACACACACACACACACACAAGTACTTGAGTATACATCAGCATAGAGCATTGATCACAAGATGACATACGTTTTATGATGTGAATGACCTCGTATTGACATAAGAAACCTTAAACTGCAGTGACTGACACTTTTATTTTATGACACAGTTTCATTTATAACAAGCAAAAGAATGGGTACAAGTCTTGTTAACACCATTTGTCCATTTTTATGTCTTTGAAGTAATAATACATATTTTCCACATGTTTAAACATATATTTACAGACCCATTCCAAAAAATCAAAAATTGAAAAGTTGATTAATTTCCATAATTCCATTCAAAAAGTTAAACTTTCATAGATTACAGATTCACGGCCCATAATTTACATGATTTCAAATATTTATTTATTTTTCACATAAATTGGGCTTCCAGCTCATAAAACCCACGAAAACAGGATTTCAAAAAATTAGAATACTGTGGAGAAATCAGCCCAAACTACTTCTCAGTTTTTGCAAAGAAAAAGAAATTAGGATCACATCAAATCAGTCAAAATATGGTACTTTTCAAAACGATATGTCAATTTTCAATACTTGGTTGTTTGCGACGTGGCATTGAGGCAATCAGCCTGTGGCATTGACTGGGAGTTATGGAAGCCCAGATTTCCTTGATGCTTGCTGTCAGCTCTTCTTTGTTGTTGGGTCTGGTGGCCCTCATTTTCCTCTTGAGAATACCCCATAGAATCTCAATGGGGTTTAGGTCTGGCGAGTTAACTGGCCAGTCAAGCACTGTGATGGCATGGGCATCAAACCAGGTTTTGGTGCTTCTGGCGGCATGGGCAGGGGCCAGGTCCTGCTGGAAGATGAAATATGCATCTCCATACAGATCCTCAGCAGAAGTCCTAGTCAGTTTTGTGGGCATCCTTGGTCTGAAACATGCCACCAAGCAGTCAATCAAATTTGGCTATCCTTATTGTTCAATAAGGGGACTCGTTAGAACTTTAACAATATTGAATGAGACCACACCGTTGTTATCACTGGCTGTAACTGTAAATGAGTAGAGTTGTTTTTCTCCCTCTCACTTTCTCACCCTCTCTCTCTTGCTCTCTTCAGCACTCTCTCTGTCGCTCCCTTTCTCGCTCTCAATCTCTCTCTCCAGCCACTCTTTCTCCCTCTCTCTCCTCCCCCTCTCCTTGTTGTTTAATCCAGCTCTTGAATCACATGCCTGCACCAGGCTTTGTGTGTGTGTATAAGTGTGTGTCAGTACGTGCATGTACGTGTGCTCCAAGTAACATTCCCGGTTAATTATTTATAGAATCACTTAATGTTTTCCCAATACATCAAATAAACAACTCGGCAATGTTTTTTTCCCTAGATTATACTTTGAAAGGTCACAATACCGAAAGTCTCAATTTAGCACATAGGCCTCACCTTTTACTTATCTTGTGCAACATCTAGTTCCCTCTCTCCGCAGTGCTGAATCAAGTGTCTTGCGGTAAGTCCTCAAAGGCCTCCTTCCTGCCAGCTTTTACAGCACAAGGCCATGTTTAATGTATGATCCTTCACCGGACTTGCATTATCCCCACAGCGCCATGCCCTCAGTACCAGATCATGCTTCACTGAGTGGAGGGACTTCCCTTCTCTCCAATTCCAAAAATAAACACGGGAGGGAGTACAGCGGTACCTCTTCAGTTGGCCCGCAAGCTGAGGCAGTGAGGGAGCTCAGGGCAGTGCACTCACCACTCATGAGCTTGTGGATCTGCAACAGTCAGTGACTACACATCAGCATGTGGGAACAGCCCAGTGGAGCATCATATGGTTCTGTTACCTGTGTGAAAAGAGCAGCTGCATTCTTGCTTGTTCTGTATAGGTCTCGTTTAGAGTGAAAACAGTATTTGGGCAAAACACATCACTCTCTCAGTCAAGACACTTAATATCCAAAGTTTTGCCTTTGTAATTGTTCTGTAGAGCAGGTGTTCCATACTAGGGTTGTCACGATACAAGAATTTTTATGTTTATACTGATACCTCCCAATCAATATCAGGTGTAGTATCACAATTCTTGATACCAAATTGATACTCTGGCTCTAAACTAAAAACACTCGTCATTATTTTTAATGCCAAATGTTTATTCTTCTTTTAAAATGTAATATCTGAGCAGATAAAGGCACTGACACTATGATCAGAGGATTGCGAGTTCAAATCCCGGTCATGCTTCTTGCCATCTTCAGCAAGCAAAATTGGCAGTGCCCTCTTTCGGTGGGTAGATGGTGCTCTCTCCCTGTCCTTACTACCATGCAATGTCAGCGGGCTCAGGTGTCTGCCAGCTGATCCATCAGAGCTATGGGATCCTGCACTTTCCTCCTAGCATGGTAGCTGCTCAGCGATGATGTATTAGCAGCAGTTGGAAAAAAGGTGGTAACTGACTTCACATGCATTGGAGAAGGCCTGTGCTAGTCTTCACCTCCTAGAGTCAAAGATAGTAAGTGCTTGGGAGAGTCCTAGCAGATGGGTGGGTTGGTTAGCTACCACTTCCTTGTCGGAATAATTGAGTTCAAATAAAAACATTAATAAACAAAATGTAATATCTGTAAATCATACAGAACACTTCAGCTGTCTACAAAATGCAGCGCAATATGGTGCCAAAAATAACACATTTTTAAAGGGATTGAAAGATAAGAGCACAGAATTGATTGCTAAATATAAATATTGAAAAGTTTCAATACTTAAAAAAAACGTTGAGCTATACTTTGTTGTGGCCCAAACAACTGACTACAAAAGCTTCTGCAGCCCACAAAAAGACTTTAAAGCAATTCACTTATTTAAAATGCAAATTAAATGCAACATGATAGTCAGTGTAGTTGTTGAATTTTGCTTCAATGTAAAATCACACCTGATAAAGCTCTCATTAGTCTTTTGATTTACTTGTGCAATATGTGATTGATGCAGAAGTGTACACTTTGTAAACAATTAGCAGTTATTTGACCAATTTTTTATCATTTTTTAAATCCAGAGCCTCTGCTGTTAAGACAACACATGCCAGCAATTTTAGAAAATTAATAAATGTACATAATGTCTTTGTCTTTAATGAGTAGTTCTGAAATAAAATAAAAAAAGTAAAAAAAAAAAAAAAAAGTTAAAGCAACATTATATAACAATTTTACCTTAAAATCAAACCATCATCAAAATCATCTTGACTCATTTGTGAGAATGGTGTCTCGGAACATGGAAAGCACAGAATATGTGCTATAATGCCGTGTAACTTTGGAAAAGCGGGCACAAGACCTCTCAGGAGAACTGGATCGCTTTACAGCGCCATGTCCCACACCAACAAGTCTTCAGTTAGTTATAAGAAGCTAGCTTACTAATCCCAGCATGGAAATCATGACCAAGGCAGTAAAGAGACTGTTGATACTGTCCCGATGTTATCTGTAGTGATCTGTTTCATGAATGGCAGGAAAACAATGAGAAACCAACAGCAGAGTGTTCATGCCCGTCAGTGTTATTTATGAAAGATCGTGATAGGCTGTAACCTTATCTGTGTCAGAGTTTTGTAGATTTTCCAGATGCCAAAGAAATAACTTCATCTCACGCCAAAACTTTTGGTCAGTCTCACTCAAAATAAGCGTTGAAAACCTCTCGGCTAGCTTGTAATAATTTACACCATTCAGTGTATATTATTTGCAGGATAGCCCATATCAAAAACATTGTAGCTTAAATGGGTTTGTTATGCTGTTGTTTCTCACAAATAAAACTATGCAGAAGCACATTTGTGTAAAATCCTGTAATATTACTTTAACTGAGTCTTTCACTTGATGTTGTCTCCTAAATGCCTCAAATGTAAATGTATTTACAACTGAATTACACTCCACAACTGTAGGGGGAGCCCAAGAGCAAATACAAATTCTCACATAATGCTTCTTCGAAGGACAAAACATTACTTTTTATAGGCCATTTTTGTCATAATGGCTTTATTTTCATTTCTGAAGAACTATAGCAGAGGTGCTGCTTGTGTTGGCTTTGCACTCTCTGCGGCTTTAGTTTCAGCTTCTTTGCTAGCTTTTTCAAATGGTCCAGTCAAGCTGAAAACCAGCAGAATCTGGTCCCCCGCCAATCACTCAGCTGTTTAGAAACTAGCCAGTAGACACTGATTAAAAACAGCTGCATAATTAAAATGTCAAGTTTACAGAGATGATTCTGAAAGAAATCCCAGTCTGACCTGTTTAGCACAGGTTGAAAAGGTGTGTTTTTTGTGGCTTCGTCACTTTTCTGAGAAATAAAATGACCTGAAAGAACATTTACATTTGAGCTAGTTCTGCTGAAGTATCACTTTTTGACTGTTCTTTTACAAAGGACAGTTTCTTTTTTCCCATTTACCGTTGTGCTGTTGTACTCTCAGACGTCCTGATCCAAGCTCTGGTATTAGACATTTCCAGTATTCAGATTACTGTCAGGCAGCTTTGATGACTAACATCTTAGTTACAGTGTGCTGTCATTGAAGCTGTTGTTTTTTTAAGGACTGATTCCAGGAAACAGCTTTTTGGATACCTCTCAGCATTCCAGTCTAGTGTCTAATGATAGCATAAAATATCAGACAGCTGATGCACTTTGTGCAGAGTGACTTAGCTCAGGCTCTGTGTTGGTTGTGTCATCACTGAGGATGCAGGGTTCTGCCCCTTATCATGGTTCCCGGCTGGAGGCTCACATTAGCAGCAGGAAGGAGGTTGTGTGTTGTTTGGAGTTCAGGATGTTCCATAACGCCTCGGATGAGGTGCGCTGGGACACAGCGCTATGTGCTCCAATTATCAGCCCTTTGAGGATTCACTGCTGAGTGCTGTAGCCTCCTGATCATTACCAAAAAAAGAACAGGGAAAGTTGCTTCTTTGGGGATTATTTCACACTCTACAGCCTGTGTCTCTGTTTGTTGAATGCATTTAATACTTAACTCATATGCCCATATCTAATGCAAACATTATTAAAAACCCACACTTTAACCCACTCAGTGGTCCCACCCAGTGTTATTTGATTGGTAGAAATGTGGACCACCAAACATGCTTTTCAGAGTGTGTCTAAAACACCAAGCATTTTATGCTGCGCTAATATTAAACATAAAAAAGACGAAGCAGCAAACAGCAAGTTGGATGGATACAATCAGAGTTATAATAATTTCATCATTGAGAACCTGAAGATAAAAACAGATGACAGGATGTTGAGGAGAAACAGTATTGATATGGCCACCAGGAGCTGGAATTGACACCACAATAATAATAAATAGTAATTAATGAATGGGTAAAACTTTATAATAACTTTCATTAATAGCTCATTAACTAATGATTAATAACTATGAACAAATCATTAGTTCATGAGAATTTCATTAACAAATGATTTACTAATGATTTGTTAACATTTGCAAAAATGAATACAATCATTAGTAACTACATGAGCTGTCATTTATAAACATTTGTTATTAATCATTAGCTAATGGTGTTACCAATTAAAGTAATATAATAATAATAATAATAATAATAATAATAATAATAATGTATTATTAATAATAATAATAATAATAATAATAATAATTATTATTATTATTATTATTATTATTATTATTATGTTCATTTACAATATGTGATTAAGCATCCTTGTAAATATTCACACTAGAGGTGTAAGATTTAAGGTGAATAAATATATGTGCCAAATAGGAGTGTCCTTGACACTAGTATACAGGTTCGGCCCTATATCAACAACATATCAGTTGACCTATAGCATCTATAACAGTGGTTCTTAACCTGGGTTCTTTCGAACCCTTAGGGTTTGATGAGTTGGTCTCAGGGGTTCGGAGGAGCCTCTGCCACGGAGGTAAAGACATACTTGTGTAAAGTTGTGATGACACTACCCGCTTGGCCATCACTTGCTACAGAGGATCACGATACATTGATTGGCCAATCAGTGCTGTGGGGAATTTAGCGCGTGCAGTAGTCAGCGGCTGTCGTAGTTGTACGTTGTGTGGTTTTTTTCTTAATATTTGAATCCATACTAAATATGTCAAGCAAAAAAAGAAAGATGAAAAAAGTATTTTGTGTATTCAAAATGACAAAAAACTAATTAAATTTAAAACTAAAAAAATTAAGTTATTAAAAAATGTTAAATTCTTAAAAAATCCAAATTAATTTTTAATTAGTAACATGGTAAAAAAAATTATTTTGGGGGCTGAAATTCTTTTATGAGGCCGAAGTATTTTTTCAGGGAAAATGCAATGAATTTTTCTTACTGCTTTGTGATACTATTCATGTTGTTATTAAATTAATTAGATTTGAGTCTTTGCATCTGCAATTTGACTGTCCTTTTGGTTCAAAGTTTCTTTTCCCCACAAAACAGTAAGTTTTCATTAAATTTGAATTGGACACCTCTTCGGCTACTTAGGAACACAAATGTAACATTGAGAATTTATAATCTGCACTTTTGAAACAATGTATTTGTTTATTTCAGTGAACTACAAGTTAGAAACAATTCCTATCTAATTACAGATTGTTTTTGCAAGGTCTGAATATAACGACAGCGACTCTGAAGCATTAAGTAAATGTCAGAAATCTGTGCTGAGTTCAGACCTGTGTTTGTCTTACAAAGCTGTATTGAAAATTCTGAATTGATTTGCCAAAAGTGAAGGAGAAGTCTCGTTTATGCTGACCTTTTAGTCCTACAATGGGGACCTTGTGTTTGTCAGAGATGTGAGTGAGACAGAGGGATGATGAATCTATTTTTAACATTCAACTGCAGAGTCTGAAGCTTTCCAGCTCTCCCTGTAGTGCTCTGCTCAGACTGAGTGATTACAATTAAAAAGAAATCCACATTATACAATCAGCTGTCGCTGATTTTACAGAATGAAATGCTGAAAGGCTCTCAGAGTGGTCCGTTTTTCACTCTTGAGGATTGAAATCTGCTATTAGCAAGCGTTTCTCATGCAATCTTCTTTTTCAGGTCAGTGACTGACCCCAGGGATGGCAAGCGCGTGGCCCTCAAAAAGATGCCCAACGTCTTCCAAAACCTCGTCTCTTGCAAGAGGGTCTTCCGCGAACTGAAGATGCTCTGCTTTTTCAAGCATGACAATGTGAGTTCCTGTTTACCTCCACCAGCTGTGACCTAAATGTAGGTCTGGGCTGTGCAATTCTGTAACACAGCTCTTTCATAGATATCACAATATTAGAGAAAGTTTGCAGTGCTTTCTATGTAATGCAGCACTATGCTTCAAATATTTTGATTTAAAGAATGTTTTTATATTTTTATAATAACTGCAAATCTTGTTAATAGCATTCACAAGTCTTACAGATGATTAAATTAAACTGTAAATATAGATTTGGATTAAACTGGAGACACTGTGCTATAGGCTAAAATGTGGTATGATGCCAACATTGGTATAGATCATCTAAAGCTGCTTTTGTCTGGACTAACAGTACCTAACCCTGTCTGTCTGCTCTGTGTGGGCTGTTAGTTCTCTGTGGCTCCTCGGGCTGCTGGGGCCTCACAGGCTGATGTCATGTGAAGGCTGGTGTCAGTGCCTGTGCTCATTGCCATCACTGCTGACACCCTGTTGCACATTCTTTCTTTCTCTGAGAAACAGAGCTGTTTCTCTCTCTCTCTCTCTCTCTCTCTCTCTCTCTCTTATTCTTTCTCTCTCATTGTCTCTCTCTCTTATTCTTTCTCTCATTCTCTCTCTCTCTCTCATTGTCTCTCTCTCTTATTCTTTCTCTCTTTCTCTCTTTCTCTCTCTCTTATCCTTTCTCTCTCATTGTCTCTTATTCTTTCTCTTTTTCTCTCTCTCTCTCTCTCTTATTTTTTCTCTCTCATTGTCTCTCTTTTATTATTTCTCTCATTCTCTCTCTCTCCGTCTCAATCTCTCTCTTTCTCTCTCTCCATCTCTCTCTCTCTCTCTCTCTCTCTCTCTCTTATTCTTTCTCTCTCATTGTCTCTCTTATTCTTTCTCTTTGTCTCTCTCTCTCTTATTTTTTCTCTCTCATTGTCTCTCTTTTATTATTTCTCTCATTCTCTCTCTCTCCGTCTCAATCTCTCTCTTTCTCTCTCTCTCTCTTACTCTCTTTATTATTTTCTCTCTGTTACTCTCTCTTTTTTAT
>BRDA01008536.1:50560-65660 GCA_036984385.1 Crenuchus spilurus | reverse complement strand
TCTCTCTCTTTCTCTCTCTCCATCTCTCTCTCTCTCTCTCTCTCTCTCTCTCTTATTCTTTCTCTCTCATTGTCTCTCTTATTCTTTCTCTTTTTTTCTCTCTCTCTCTTATTTTTTCTCTCTCATTGTCTCTCTTTTATTATTTCTCTCATTCTCTCTCTCTCCGTCTCAATCTCTCTCCTCTCTCTTCATCTGTCTCTCTCTCTGTTTCTCTCTCTCTCTCTCTCTCTCTGATTTTCTCTTTCTCATATTCTCTCTCTTTCTCTCTCTCTCTCTCTCTCTCTCTCTGTCTGTGTCTCATTTTCTCTCTCTCTTTCTCTCCGTCTCTTTCATTCTGTCACCCTCTTGCTCTTGCATTTTCTCTCTTTTTCTCTCAGCTTCTTTTCCACATAGTCTTGTTTTTTCTCTCTCTGTCCTCAGTATCAGCTTTCTGTCTCTCTCTCTCGCTTTCTGTCTCTCTCTCTAATTCTCTCTAATTCTCTCTCTCTCTCTCTCTCTCTTCCGCCCGATCTTTGTCGTAAACAAAGGAGTCGTAAAACGAGAGCAGAGCTTGTATCAGAACGTGATTAATTTGAAGTAATTCCACACAGCACACATTATAGAGTCCAACAGTGAGGTGTAATGTCTGCAATATGAGTGTTTCACAGGGTGGTAGTAGCAGAACTGCATTTAATACAGTGACGTGTGGTGAGGTTCATGGTTGGTGAGGCACTGACTCCTTTAGAGTCGGATTTACAAATATTTAAACCCAAAAGGGTAGCTTATTCAATTGGCTACTGGTTATTTCGTATCTCATCAGCGTTATTCACACACACACACACACACACACACACACACACACACACACACACACACACACACACACACGTAAGGTACGTATTAAAGGTACGTAAAGATAAGAAAAAACGTTACAATTACAGCAGCGACAGAAAGCGGCATTTGCTCTGCACCCTCCGTGCACTTGACTCTCACTCGCCTCTGTAAAAGCACAGCAGCAACAAGCACCCGTTGGCTCATGTACGCCCCCCTTCAGTGCGGCGAAGTACTGCCCTGTCTCACCCTGTGCCTTTTCACTGCGGTTTTATGTCCCATCAGCAAAACTAAATATGTCACTAACACACATTAAACGTAAATGGTTAAAGACATTAGCCAGACTGTGGAAAATCAGGGTATATAAACGTATATGCAAACATTATATTGGCGACATGCAGCGATACGGCAACAGCCACGCGCCAATTGCATGTATGAACCCAGTTTGTGATGGATTGAGCTTGTTGCTGCCGCACCTCGTGTTTTACCCTTGTGTTTGACCAGGAAATATGTAATTTCAGCGATTTTGACTATAAAAAAAGTTTGAAATTAGTCATAAAGATCAGTAGACAAATATTAATATAAATTTTGTTATTTTTTTTCTTGTCATGGCTCTGCCTCCCCTGACCACACGTCCCTGATTTAATACTACAAATTTAATACGGCACCTAAAAATAAACATTTAACAGAATACAGTGAGTTTGTTCAGACAGCTCAGTTAAAGGCTGTACCTAAGTAATCTACACTATCAGAAAGTTTTAAAAGAAAAGTTCTCTCGAGACAGCGCTATGACCAAGAAGATCACAGAGAGGGTCACTGAATTCATTGCTTTGGATGACCAGCCGATTGCTGTGGTAGAGAATACAGGTTTTCAGCGTCTTTTAGAGATTTTGGAAACATGTAACAATAGTTTGGAAGCTGGCAGTTTTTCCCTAAAGCACTGCAGTTGTTAAATATAAACATTGGATTAATTTTATTAGCTGTAATGTAATGTGTGCACTGTGTGAAGAGTATTATCTATTTCTTATCTAGAAAATAGAAGTATCGGTTTGAGACTCGGTATCGGGAGACACTAAAAAATTAATGAGTCGGATCGGATCGGGAACAGAAAAAACGTGATCGGGACATCCCTAATATATATATATATCCTTCTCTCTGTCTCTTTCATTCTGTGTCTCTCCCTCTTGCTCTCACTTCCTCTCTTTTTCTCTCAGCTTCTCTTCTACATACTCTGTTTTTCTCTGTCTGTCCTCAGTCTCTACTTTCTGTCTATCTTGCATGCTCTCTTTCTGTCTCTAATTCTGGCACACATACACTTGGTCTCTTTCTCTCTGTCCTCGTTCTCTCGTTTCAGCATTCTCTCTTTTTCACTGTTTCTGTCTTGCAGAGGTCTCTGTCTTTGTTTCTCTATCTTGCACGCTCTCTTTCTGTCTCTCTCTTTCTCACACATGCTTTGTCTGTCTTTGTTTCTCGCCCATGCATTTTCTCTCTTTTTTCTTGTACCCTCTGTTTCTCTCTGTCTCTTAATCTCTCACAATCTTTCTCTCACACACTTCCTCACACACTTATCTTCTCTGAAATGCTCCTTTTCTCTGTCTGTTTCTCTCACATTCTCACTCTTACTCACACCACTCTCTACCTCTCTTTCACTTTCTTTCTTTTGTGCTCACTTTCTCATCCCCCCTCTCTCTCTCTCTCTCACAGGTCTTGTCAGCTCTGGACATCCTGCAGCCACCCCACATTGACTACTTTGAGGAAATGTATCCTGAGCAGTCATCACCAGGCACTGTGAAAAAGAATAAGATTTGTTCCACATGGTGCTTGTTTGTTTGATTGTTTGTTTGAGTAGTAATTTTATTGGAGTTAACGCAGGATCTTTAGTGCCGTCTTATTATGGCCTCATTGACCCCAATGCAATTCAGGCACTGTGTTTTCTGGTCTTCCTCATACTTGCCTGAAGCAGTTGTCTCGTTTGGTTCCCAGTGAGAGATAATACAGCACTTACATTCCCAGAACTGATTGCAATCTTCCTAGCCTGTTTTATCGATGAGTTCTTGTGTGGTATATCCTCTATCTGCTCGCTGAATTTGTTTGTCTGAGCCCTGTGGTAGATTGGATTCCTAGATCTTGTCCTGAGAATCATTGTGATCTACTTTGTGGAAGGAACAGAATGAAACACATTCTCTGTAGGTTGTAAAGCCAAGCAAAAACTGAACAAATATTAGCATACACCGTGTATCCAAAAGGTTGAACACGCCTTCTCATTCAGCATATTGTCAGAAAACAATGGTGTTAATAGTGTCTATAGTGTTAGTAGTGCCGTTGCTGTGGTAACAGCCTTCACTCTTCGGAGAAGACTTTTCAGATGTTTGGTATATTGCTGTAAGAATTTGATTGCATTCAACCATGAGAGCATTAGTGAGATCACAAACTCATCTTAATGGTTTTGGATGGAGCTCCATCACTGCAGAGAACACGGTTCCACTGCTCCACACCCCCTGCTGGAGTGTTTTGGACCCCTCTAGTAGTACTTTTCCACCAAAATAACTGGTTCTTGAACTGGTGCCGTTCGGGCTTATGAGAACCTCTGTGCTTTTTAGTGAACCAGCCCGCGTTTCCACTAGTTGAACCGAGGATACGTCACGGTGTACGTCATCAACAAAGCGGAGCGCATCGACTACTTGCGAGCATTTGTGCTCTTGGTACAAATGCTTGTTTCACTTCACAAGTCAAATCTAGAGTCGGTACATTCACTAGTCCAGCTCCACTGCGCGATAGCTCCTTTTTAGAATCTCTGTAGTCCTTTTTTAGCTTCTTTAGCTTATCCATCACTCGCTGTCTTGAACGAACAAAAGCTGCCCGAGCTAAATCCTCCACCAGCTCGCTGTAGAGTTTCTCCTTTCTAATACTCCCCTCAAGTTTCTCCTGAAACTCCGGAGAACTCCAAATAGATAACAAAAACTGAGTTTCTTCAGTGGACCGCTGTACGCTACGAGTCGCCTCAGTGCGCAGGCGCGTTTGGTTCGCACTGAAAAAACAAGTATTTTTTGGTTCCCGCTGCGAACGAACGTTCCTGTTTCGGGCCGGTATTTTTGTTGGTGGAAATGCGCCGAACGGTTCAAAATTAGGTTCTTGAACCAGAACAGTACCGGTTCCGTGTTGGTGGAAAAGGGCTATAGGTGGTGCTTGGCTTTTATTACAGTAATCTCAGTGGTGATTGTACATGTAATTGAACACTTGTCAGCAGTGGGAGCATCTTAAATTAGCATCTTAGATGGGTCACATTTGGGCCCTTCTGAGCAGATATTGTCCAAGTAGTCCAAATGCCTGTATATTCCTCATATGTTACTCCTTCTTTCCATCATGCTAACTTAATGCTGGATAGAGATATGGGTCTGAGTAATGACATCTTGCCTCATACTGGTTTTATGCTCTGTTCTTTGTAGCTAGGAATGATCCGTTGGACTTTCCAGAGCAGACTGGTCTCTTGATTAGCCCCAATAACGATGGACTGATGAGGGTTGCTGGCGATGAACGTTTGGAGAGTAGACTGTCGTTATGCTCCCAGTGTCCTTCAGGAAGTGTAAACAGAGGTTCTGCTGATTCAGGACTTGAATGGCTACAGCTGAAGTAGGGTTTAAACTGATACAGAGCAAAGCCCTAGATAGGCCGTGTGCTCCATCTGCCAGTCCTCATGCTGGTGGTTGTTAGCTCAGCACTTATCAGTCTCCAGATCGGGCTTCTATCCAGGAGTGATAACAAAACAGGTCTGATTGGATTTCTTCTCCTCACTCCAGTAAGTTATGGGCGAACGGAGAGTCACTGCACATATTTATGTCTTTTTTCCTTCTTCCATCCATTTCACTCTGAACACACTAATGGTTCCGGCTTAGTAGGGCATGAGGGATGATGTTTCCGGAAAGATCAGGAAACCTGCTGACGACTCATTTTCAGCGCTTTTGTTTTCGCTCTCTAATGTTTCCTTGACGGCCCTGCATTGTACTATAGTCATCCCAGGCTTTAATCTGCCATATAATTTAATCATAGGAATTACACACTTCCCGGCTTACTGCCCGGCCTCGGTCACCCGACGCACACTCTTTTAAGCCTCTTAGCTAATAAATATTTTTAAAGATCTTTGAAATACCAAGTGAGCTTTCTTTGATTCCGAGTTTGGCAGTCTGTGGCTTGAATTAGCAGGGACTGTGGCTGTGCAGAATGAGGAACAAAAAGCACTTGTGTTAATTAGCCTGGAGCGTTCTTCTGTGCTCTATATTTTTAGCCGGCACTCATGCAGTGTGACCGGTGCCTGTGGCCTGGATCAGGCTCAGTACCTCTGCTTGTAGATAAGTATATATTAAAAAAACTCCAGCAGTGATACTGCCACTATAGAGATGTGGATGATTGTGCACACGAGCTCTGTGATAGTGTTCAATGCTTGAGTGTTTAAATGACTGTCATCAAGCTAAGCCTACAAATAGGATGAAGCTGACAATATTAAGCCTTGTAATGGATAACAGGCCATCGCAGACAAGACAAGATCTGCAACTAAAAGAACTATTTCTATTTCTCAGGAGCATATATATATATATATATATATATATATATATATATATATATATATATATAGAGAGAGAGAGAGAGAGAGGCCAAGCAGTGTAAAACAGACATGCTAAGAAGCTAAAAAACTCAGTTAAACAATGATTGTTGTCCAGAGGATCGCGACTTCGAATTCCGTTCATGCTGTTTGCCATCAACAGCAGGGCCCAAAAGAGCAAAAATTGGCATCTGGGCAGATAGATCGCGCTCTCTCCCTATCACTGACACATTGCAATGTCTGCTGTCTCAGGTGTCTACTGATTGGTCCATTCGGAGCTGCGCTTTCCTCCGAGCGCTTTGGCTCCCCAGTGGCTGTATATCAAGCGTCAGTTCAAAAAGAAGTGGTGGCTGGCATCACACGCAAAGGAGGAGGCATGTGCTTGTCTTCACCATCCTAGAGTGAGTGACAGTGCAAAGTGATAGGAAGAGCCCCCTAGTGGATGGGATGGGTTAATGGCGACTACTACATTGGGAAGACGAGAAAATTAGCAAAAAAAAAAAAGATTGTTGTCCAGTTTAATGGAATATAGTGAGACATCATTGCCAATTGTGAATAAAGTCTTTTCACATAAACATTTGATGTTCTAATGTAATAGTATAATTATAATGTACACTCTGACTGTTCTGGTTTTGTCCGTTTGATCGACTAAAACAAACTATAAGCTATATTTTCCAAAAAGCATGCAAATCACATTCCAAAAAAAGCAACTGAGATACTGACAGCTTCTGTCAAAGGAACAGTCAGCGTTATCAGCACAGTCAGTAGAAAGAGATGCTTTGAAGTGGACTGTAAGTCAAGTCTCTTTTGTGTTTTAACCTCAGTTTTTTTAGGTTTCCTTCAAATAAACACATCACAATCATTCATTTTATTTCATGATTAGCTGTCACAGTTAATTGCAATTAAACATGTAATTATTATTTTATTTCATGCAACTAATGTACAAGCTTTGAGTGGGCAAAGTGACTGATTAGCTTGCAACTGATGACAAACTAAAAGAGACATTACTACAATATTATACAGTTATCATCACAGCCATAGAAATAAGATTTAAAGGCTACAGCGGTGTTGAGTTCAGGGGAATCACGTCCCTGCACGCAGGTTTTTTGGAAGATGTCCATTATGAGGGACCCTCTCCTCTGGATTGATGCCCCAAAAAATTGCACTGATGCATTGTCATTGTGGTAAGAGAATATCCATACTGTCACAGCCCCAGTTATAGCACCGAATCAGGAGTTAGAGCTGTTGTTGTTTTTGCAGTACCCATGGCGTGTCCCCAGAAAAACATATTTTACTGTCTTTAATTTACATGCATTTGCCTCAAGCCAACTGATGAAAACACACCCATTTCACATTCACACTGTAAACATGCAGCTGTGGAAGAGAATGTCAGTCAGTTTTAATAATAGTGATTGGCTCAAATGATTGAAGTCAGGAGATTATGTAATAATTGTGACAGGCCTGTGAATATGCAGCAGTCACGGCTTTAAGACTTGTGAGCAGTCAATTAGCACTCTTAATAATGTAAGAATCACTTTACCTGCTCAAGAGCTCATACACCTGAGCGTGTATGTACACACATGCCACATATAGCATTAAGGGCTAAGTCATGCTGTCCTTCCACGTCCACGTTAGAGAATAAGGTTATGAATAAGGTCATGTTATTATGCTGCAATGCCTGTCCCAGTTCCAGCCTAATTACGACGGATGCCGAGCTTCTTTATTTGTTTGCTCTGTATTTTTGGAGCCACTGATGAGAGGACCATGTTTGTGTGTCTTGTACTAATGGTTGTTATTTCTCGACTGATTGCTCAGACAGCCTCTCGTGCCCGTGGAACGCATTTAGCCCGAGTGACAGATGCTTATGCTTCTATTAGTCTTTAGTGTTTCGAGAACAGATTTCCTTCCTGTATGTGAACAGATTTATGCCCTGCATTCTTTTACCTCTCTTTGCTCTTCGCAGGAGGTCATTAAAGCTTGTTCTCGGCCTGGCTATGGCTGTTTGATCTTTGGGTGTGATTATGCTTCTGTGCGCAGTTACATTTTGTACTCTTCTGTGGTGTTTGGGTTTCCTTCCTGTTGTGCTGCTTGTGTAACTTGATTTGATACTTGGTGCTTTGCCGTCTGACAGAGTACTTAACCTGTGTTCATTAATCTGAGTGAGTGATCTGCATGTTGTAATGTACATTTAGCCTTCGTGTGTGAGTGCAGATGTGTGAAGGTTAATAACTATGGGAAACAATTGTGCAATACAGTACAATAGCATTGTACGTTACTATATCATGCTACATTTAGGAATGTGCAATATATTGGCAGCCAGTATATTATTTGCTAATAAATTAGTTAACTAAATTATTTGTATTAGTCCTGTATTGAAATTATGAATGATAATTTTGTGTCCTATTTTTATCTTGTACAGACCTAACTTTCCATTCTAGACCCCACAGCATTCTCTGCTGGCCACTCCGTGATGCTGCCACACTGTAAAAACAAAATCTTTTGTCGTAAAAAGCACTGCAAGTGTAAGATTATTTTGCTTATTTTAAGAAATCTTACTTAGCAAAATTTGCTTACCCCATTGGCAGATTTTTTTTGCTTAATATAAGGAATTATGTCTATGTTTTATATTCTTTTTCCTAGTTTTTGTGAGGTGCTTTTTTGCAGTGCAATAGCTATAGTTTGAATTTTGTATTGCACTACATCACTTATATTACAATTTATTTGTATTATCTGCCATAATCAGTTAATTATTAGCCATCACATTAGACTCTAAAATAATTTTTGAAAACACTATTGTGTTGAACTGAAATACTGGGTTTTGTATTTTTGAAACGTTCCTAGTGTTTGGTTAAGTTCAAATGCCATAGTTATAGCTCTACAAAATTCATGGGACATTTTTTGCTGAATTTCAGACTTTGGTTCTTTAAATATCACACATCACATTGATATTAGCAGGACATTCCTCTGCGTGTAGACTTGAGCCCAGGATGTTTAAATCTATGTTATACTGCCTTTCTCCAACCCAAGATGCTTTACAGCAATATCAGTAAAGTACACATACCTGCTAGTAGGGCAAAATCTCCCCAGTTAGTGGCCTAGAATCACTTTAGTTTAGTTGTCTGATGATGACTGTCAAGCAGCCTAGTAGCTACAGTGTAGCATCACTTTTTGGCGAAGCACGGCTCACTCAAGCAGGGAAAATGGTGCATTAGTTCAACTTTGGTGTCAAAGTTTCATCGCTCTTGGTCGCCCACTTGCCTTTCACCTCAACATGTTTCACATGTACATATTGTCTACATGCTATTTTCAAACTCTGCAATTAAAATACAAACTTTACACATTAAATTAAGCATTTTCACAGAATTATGTGGCAGGTGGTCTGTTTCAAAGGCGCCCATGAGTAGTGCTGAGCGATAAAACGATATAGATTTTTTTTCATGATAAGTTTTCCCTCTTTGACGATGAATAGCCAGGACAATAGAATTCAATAAGCATTAACGTTTGTTTCCATTTCACGTCTAAGCAGCTTGACAGTGAGTTCTGACGTGTAATACTGCAGCTTGTTAGCTCCTCCTCACCTGCGCTGCCAAAATGCACTGTTGTGTTTAAGACAAGCTGTGATTGGCCGGGCGAGAGAGCGCGAGGTCACTGTGTGCTCATCTGTTTGTGTGAGGAGAAGGAGAAGGAGGGGGGCTCACTGTGTGTGTGTGTGTCAGCCGGAGTGCTAGCTAGCATTAGCATATTAGCTTGGTTCTCTAGCCTGTTATTTTGGAGTGGCTGCGGCAGACATCAATCACTGTAAGTTTCAACAATAAATCAACAACTGTAAACGTCTTTCTCGTCCATCCTTTCAACACGTCCAGCCAGACGCTACAATATTATGTTCTGGCAATAAACATTTTAATATGTTAAATAGTAACATTTCATGGATTTAGTTAGATGTTTTTAGAAAGATGTTTAAAACTATGACAGTGTTAGAAAATTTAATATCGTGATAATTATCGAGATTGATCAATATAGAAAAATTTATTGTGATAAAATTTTGGCCATATCGCCCAGCTCTACCATGATGTGAGTTTCACAGCCTTGAATTTGGAAAGGCCCTAGTCATAAGATTAAGTATGACTAGCCTCCATTAGATGTTATCCATATTAGCATAGCTGTTTTTCTAACCTGTGTGTCTGAGGCTCTTTTAACTTGTGTATGTATGTGTCTGTGCACGTGCACTCCATTTTCGTGTTTGTTCCTGCATAGCAGGGTCCTCGGGGATGTGATATTTAGGTTCTTCCCCATCGGAGCCTTCGCCTGCTCTTCTGGAACAAAGGCTGGTGGAATCAACACACACACACACATACATAGTCATGTCCCCTGGATTCTCCTTGGGCCTCTTAGTCACTCTTATTTCACATTTAACCATAAATCCCCCATTAGAGTCAGCTCTTTCACTTTCAGGCCCTCGTTCCTGCAGGCTTTATCAGGAAAACATCACTGCTCTTTAGTCCCGTTTCCACTGACCCCTTGTGCACAGAGGGCAAATGGGGCTGATGCAATCTGATGCTATTATTAGCACTGATGGTGGCGTGGGCCTTCAGTCGCTACCTGCCAAAGCTCTGGAGCCGGCTGCACTCCGCTGACGCCAACATCCATAAAGGAGAGTGTTCAGAGCAAAAGAAGAAAAAAACGTGGAAGAGATGAAAAGGACTTCTGAGTACAGGCCAACAAGCTTGTTTTGTGTTTTTTCCCCATTTGTTTTCTGTGTCTGTTTTTGTGCCATTGGTTTTTTTTCCCTCTTTCTTCCTCTTTTTTCCTGCTTTGCTCCCACTTGAGAATACCAGCACACCGTATGTGTCTGTGAGCGCTGTTGACTTGACATCACAGCATATGACATTGTCATAAAACATCAAATGGCTTAAGATAATGAGTTTTCTTAAGCTCACACAGGGTCAGAACCCGGCGCTTATGAACAAGCCGAACCATGCTGAAGCACTTTAGCAGGTGTTACCTTCCATGGAAAAGGCACCGATGGTCTCGCCGTCTGGGTGCGAGGATGGGGTGGGGGGGACCTCCTCCGCTACATGAGCTGGTGGCTGTGTTTACTGGGAAAGCACACTAAAGGTGTGAGAATTCACACTTCATATGCAGATTGTTGTCGCGAGCAAGCAGGATGAGACGTGTCTGTTGCAGCCTGACAAGATTAGCCGTTCATCAATTATGATCTGATGAGCTGTGTTTTAAAGGAGTTTTACAGTAGTTTTCAACATAATCTGATACATTGCCAACTGGGCATGCATGAATGGAATCAGCCGTAATTGGAAACGTCAGCTTTTTGCTCTAAATATGCATATAATGTTTTTTTTTTTTATTTTTTTTTTTTTTTTTTTTTTTTTGGCTACTTTTATGCTACAATTTTGTAACATTGTGCTAAAGAACCTCTTACTTTTGATCAAGTGATCTTATTTTTATAAGTAGACAGGTGATTTTTTGTTTAAGAATCAGTTTAGAGGGCCCTGAATGGCTCAGCAAATTAAGACGCTGACACTATGACCAGAGGATCGCGAGTTCAAATCCCGGTCATGCTTTTTTGACATCAACAGCTGGGGCCCAAGAGAGCAAAAATTGGCCGTGCTCTCTCTGGACAGGTAGATGGCGCTCTCTCTCTCACGATCACTTTCACATTCCAATGTCCGCTGGCTCAGGCATCTACTGATTGGTCCATTCAGAGCTGGGAATCCTGCGCTTTCCCCCGAGTATGTTGACTCCCCAGTGACGGTGTATCAGCGGTAGTTTGAAAAGAGGTGGTGCATGCAATGGAGGAGGCTTGTGCTTGACTTCACCCTCCTAGAGTCAGGGACATTGCAAAAGTGATGGGGAGAGTCCTAATGGATAGGATTGGTTAATTGGCTACTACTACATTGGGAAGGGGATAAAAAAAGAACCAGTTTAGTTCACTAAAGAGCAAATCATATTATATATATATATATATATATATATATAAACTTTTTATATATTCACTCAGCCCACACTGTAAAAAATGAACTTGCCCTGTTGTTAACCTAACTTAAATATTGTAGTTGGTATGACTATCAAGCACTGAATTTGTTGTGATAACTCAATATTTCATGTTTATATGTTTACTAACTACGCTTCCTGAGTTTACCTAACTTAAAATTTTAAGGCAGCATGGACACTAACTTTTTTAAGTTGAAACAACACGGATATTTTTTACAGTGCATACAGCTTCATCTAAACATAATATAATCTGGCTAGTGACCAGTAGAAATCAAAACCTAGCATAAATTCACTGCATTTGTATAATATTTAGCTCTATGTCCAAAAGTTTGTGGACATTCCTTCTATTGAATGCATTTGGATGCTTAAAGTTGCAGCGATTGATGACACAGATGTACAAATGCATACACAGCTTGTCTAGTCCCTGTAGAGAAGTACTGCCAATAGAATAGGAGTCTCAGGAGCAGATAAACATAAACCTATTAGCGTCATACCTAATGCCAGGCATGGGCTAGAAGGGTATAAAGCCACCCAAGTGTGAGCTGTAGAGCAGTGGAACTGTGTGAATGATGGTGCTCCATCCAGAACTTTTGGGAAGAGTTTGGGAGCTGAGGATGAGATGGGGTGATCGATGCTCTTGTCGCTGAATGCGATGAAATACTCAAAGCAATGCTTCAGAATCTTGTAGAAATCCTTTCCTGGGCAGTAGAGGCAGTAAAAAAAATGTAACACTCTTCACAAGCAATAACTGAGCAGGTGCCCCATTACTTTTGGCCGTGCAGTGTTCTGTCACCATGGACGGAGATTTTCAACATCTTTATTAAAGCATAAGAGCTCAAAACTTGCAGTAGAAGCAGATGAATAGTTGCCAGCATAGTTCCTGTTGGCTCCTGTGATAAACATGTGAGCCTGTGGGAAATTATTTTTCACTGTAATTGACCGTTAATTGATAACACATGATGATCAATATGCTAATATGCTTATGGTCCTCCTTGTGCCTCCAAACCAGCTCTGACCACTAAGGCATGGACTCTACAAGAAGGTGTCTTGTGGTATCTGACACCAAAATATTAGCAACAAAATCCTTTAAGTCCTTGACATTGTGAGGTGGAGATTAGACCACCATAGATAAGACTTCCAGCACATCCCACAGGTGCTCAGATTGAGATCTGGAGAATTTGGAGCCTACTGTCCACAGATGCTAAGAGCCACTCATCTGAAAATAATGATTTGATCTTGTCAAAGTCGCTCAGGTCTTTACGCCTGCCTGTTTCTCTCACATCAGCTATGAGAACGGACTGTTCTCTTACCATCCAATACATCCCTGACCTTCACATTTGCTGTAGTTACTAGATCATCAACATTTACTTCATGGTATGCAGCTTTCTAATCAAGGCTGTTGTATTAAAACCAAGTAGCTCCATTTTTTCCTACCAGTTTTTGGTTTTGTTCATCGTTTCATGATGAAGACACCAGATACTTTTTACATTGTAGGAACGTTTCATGATGAAGGGACTAATAGAAATGCTCCAGAATTTTTGGAATAAATTTTCTTTACATTAATAAAATTTGGTTGTTTTTAAATTTCCATGTAACATTTCCAATTCTTCCGATTTTTTGAAGGACAGTGATGAAACACTGGTCTAGCCCATTAATGGTAATATTAATGGAGACATTTTACTACTCTTTAAAGAGCTGCCAGACTGCTAGTAATAAAAAATCTTGCACTTTGGCTGATTAGAGTTGAACAGGTGTTGAAATACAACACATGCCAAAATACACCTCATTTTTCAACCCTGTTTTATCGGTCTTAGTGGCACAGCATTACAGTGAAATGTGAAGCGAGAGAGTGTGTTTTGCTCAGTTATTACAGAGAGACTGCACAGCTGTAAGTGCTAACTCGAGGAAGCTGTTGCTGAGGCAGTGTGTTAATGATGATGCGTACGACGCTAGGGTATGATGGCCAATGAGCTGAAGCAGCTAGGCGTGCAGGGTTTAATTAATGAAAACACAGTAGCAGCAGTTTTACCTCTTCCCCCCCAGGCCCTCCAAGCAGGTCAATTAGCAGCCAGCAAAGCTGCAAAGTCGGCCCATGTGCTTCTGTACCCGCCACATACTCTAGTCCTCTATTGTGAGAGTACATTAACCAGGCTCTGTTCAGCCCAAACACTCCCCATGCTCCTTTAGGTGTGTGTGTGTGTGTGTGTGTGTGTGTGTGTGTGTGTGTGTGTGTGTGGGTACTGCCACACTCAATGTCTATTATCTTGTACAGCATTAATGAGGATTGAGTGTCTCCAGTGCATTGAGACAAAAGCATGTGAAAGAAAATGTATTTCCTCAATCTGTAGAGATAAACTTATTTACAGGGAAACAATCAACCTTTATTAATTTGCTTTTTTGAAATGGTATCCACAACATCAAATGCTAAGTGCTGGTTATAGATGTGTTGTATATAAGCCTGATCATCGGCAACTGACTCGCAGCTAATTTTCCTAAAACAAAGCATCCACCCATGACTTCCTCACTCAACCTCGCATTCATCATTCATTCTGGCTTTATTTCTTGACGATAATGCTCAAAACAAAGTAAAACACATCACACTAAAGCGACCATGCGTAACACCTGAAAATGGTTGTGAAAACAAATACCAGCCGAGAATGGGTGTACAAAACAAAGGCATTTGAACCACACCGGCACACTCTAAAACAGAGCGTAAACCCGTAACAGTAATGTTAAATGTTCCTTTATCCGTTTCATTATTTTGTATTTATTTCTCATTGTTTTCTGTATGTAAAACTATAGTTATTCTATATAAAATTTATTTTTTGTTAATACTTTGGAATGTCTGGAACAGATTAATTAGGTTTACATTATTTCTTATGGGAAATACTGCTTCAGTTATCATTTATTTTGGTTATCAGGCACTTTAGAACAGATTAATGACGAAAACCGAGGTTCCACTGTATATAAATAAAGTGCCTTGAGCTTTAGACAGTGGCTTAATTAACTTTTGTTTCAGTTTCCTTGATATGTTATTGCTGAAGGGTAGGCATTGTGACTAAATATGTGTATTTTAATTGTGTTTGCACTGATATATGCATAGACAACAACAACAAAAAAAGTTAGAATGTTAAATATTAGGGCCGAATTGGTCAACGCCTAGTATTGCCCATATGTTTCAGTGATTGGTAGTATTAATAGACTTTTAGTTTATTGTTGCTGTTGGAAAAAAAAATCCAATATGGTACCCATGCAAAAATGTTAAACGTTAACAATGAATGGCAGTACATGTTTTTATATGACCACAATGATGGACTTTATTTTAGTGAAGAAGTTTATCCACTTTACTCAGTTCCACTTTGCCCATTCTCACAGTTCCTAATTGCCCTTAGGGCTTAATCTCATTCTGTTTCGTCTTGGACTACTTTGTTGCTCTGGGGAACTCTATGCTTGAGGCATTTATCACTTTTCACTTCTGCTCAAGTTTTTGATGGTTACTTGATTTAACTTGATTGCATTATTTTAGAAAATCAAGAATTCTTATATTCCCAGTTTCCTTTGAAAACTGTGCATATCATCTTTATCTTGTTTTTGTTTTTTATGTACTAGGAAAACAGCAAATGCTATTTACATTGCATGAAAATTTCATAATGAATGGACCAATAGAAACACCAATAGAATTAA
>BRDA01008536.1:11069-38588 GCA_036984385.1 Crenuchus spilurus | reverse complement strand
GAGACAGGGGAGAATATGCCTGAGACAGAAGAGACTGTGTCTGAGACAGGGGAGAATGTGTCTGAGACAGGGGAGAATATGTCTGAGTCAGAGGAAACTGTCTGAGACAGAGGAGACTGTGTCTGAGACAAGGGAGACTTTCTGAGACAGGGGAGAATATGTCTGAGTCAGAGGAGAATAGGTCTGAGTCAGAGGAGACTGAGTCTGAGACGGGAGAATATGTCTGAGTCAGAGGACACTATGTCTGAGTCAGAGGACACTGTCTGAGTCAGAGGAGAATAGGTCTGAGACAGAGGAGACTGTGTCTGAGACAAGGGAGACTTTCTGAGACAGGGGAGAATAGGTCTGAGTCAGAGGAGAATAGGTCTGAGTCAGAGGACACTGTGTCTGAGTCAGAGGAGACTGAGTCTGAGACGGGAGAATATGTCTGAGTCAGAGGACACTGTGTCTGACTCAGAGGAGACTGAGATTATAATTGCTGGGGTCAAATTGACCCCAAAAATAAACAATGTTATTAAATATGAACATAATATGAGGGTTAAACACGGTCAGTACCTGACCTGCCAGACCTGCCAATTTGATGTTTTGGTGGAGTATTCTGTGGTAAAGAAGAGAAGACTTGGGAAGCTTTTTATATTATTCAGTGTCCACTTGTAAGACTCTTGTAATGTACTCCTTCTTCCTTCCTTCCTCCTTTCATCTGTCTCCCTCCCTCTCTTGCACTTCTTTCTCTTTTTCATTTGTCTTCATCTCTTTGTCTCTCTCTCTCTCTCTCTCTCTCTCTCTCTCTCGCTCTCTCTCTTTCTCTCTTTGCTGACTAAGTCAGGGGCTAGAGAAATCTGCTGTAGAGGAGAGAAGGAATAGATCAAGCTCTTAGGCTCCAGACAGGGAATTATTTAGCATGCATTAGCTCATTTATCCTTTAAATCCCATTTCCGGAAAGAGAAAACATATCCTCTACTTTTAGCCTTTACTCTCCATACCTCAGAGAAGCATTTGTTTGTAGACACCTGCTTATGCAGCGTTTTTTCTTCTGAGAAAGCTTTAGGTGGTTGAACATTGCTGTGAAAATTTGATTGTATTCAGCCGTGATGCTGCATGATTCCATATTTGGTGAAGTTCATTCACTCCACTGCTATCCAGTGCTGGAAGGCTTTATAAACCTCCAGCTGATGCTAGGCAGTAGACATGGTGACCTTAGGCTCAGGTGCAGATGCTCCTTACCGTCCCTTTCTATTGGCAGTGCTTTTCTATGGAGGTGGTTATAACTGACGGTCTGTCTAGACACAGGATGTCTTGAACATTTCTCTTTTTCTGGCTTATGAGTCTTTATCTAAAGCATAATTACCAGTGTCTGTGCATCTCCGCTGCATGCTTTCTTTAGACAGATTTTCATTTAGTGTGCTCACTCACACAGCACATTGCTTTTCATCATTCTAGTTTGAGAGGTGATTAACGTCTTTCTCCCAGAATATCTCTCCATCTCCCTCCCTCACACTCGCTCTCTATCCATTGGGCCTGTTTCATGTGATGCAGTCAGCTGGGTTGGAAAGCTCTCTTTGTGAATAATGGGGACCCAAGCAATGCACTACATTAAGTTTCCCCACTTCTCCCCCTCCTTGTTCACTTGCTGTCATTCTGTTCATTAATTTATATTCAGCCAGTGTAAAAAATTACAGAGAAGAAAGACATGCCAGTTCATTGAAGGATTTTAGTGTTGTGTTTTTTATTTGAATGAGTATACAGCGGTAACCCTACTTACGAGTTTAATCCGTGAAGGAGCTGAACTCATTAGCTGGTTTGCTCGTTAGCTGGATGCATTTTCCCCATAAGAATACATGTAAAACTGATTAATCCGTGTCAGCCGGCCAATATACAGTATACTTTAATATGCTAAATAATGTGTTTATATGGGTTTTTTAAAACATAAACGAGACGACAACGGTGCTCGTGTAGGCTGGCCGCTAATGAGATAGAGACTGAAGGTGCTCGTGTAGGCTGGCTGCTAATGAGAGGGAGACCGAAGGTGCTCGTGTAGACTGGCAGCTAAGGAGGACAGGAGGACGGGCGTACGTGTATGGCATGGTTACACTTATCATATGAAAAGTAAAAGTAAAATGTATCTAACTTTCTTGTTCACTATCTTTTGCTTTTTTTGCGTCGCTTTCACTAGTACTTTCACTTTCACTGGACAGCGGTCAAAGGTACCGGTAATGACTGACCTCTTCTTCGACGCTAGCATCTAGGGGATGCTACGACAGACCGCGCCCCTAGTGGTTGGCATACTTGAACTAATTTAAGTTACTCGTTACTTGGAATTTTATTCGTTACCTGGAACAAAAATATTCAGAGATCTCGAATCGTTACCTGGAATACTCGTTAGTGGGGATGCTTGTAAGTAGGGGTACCACCGTATAATGTTAGTATTGTATTTGGAATGCACTGTCTATCATGCTTTCAGATCCCATTACTGAAATAGAATCATGAGAATTGTTTTAAGCCTGTGAATTGCTAGAGTTCCTTTTTTTCCTAGAAATCTATTTTTCCTTTCTCTGCTCTCATAGCTACAAAATATATTTTTTAATTTAATTGTAATTAATGATTAATTTATAGTTGATCAATAATATGTAGATTATAGTTCATGAAAAGCAGAAATCCAGACTCTTGGATTATTAAAATATTTAATTTTGAGTAAATGATTATTCAAACAGTATCAACATTAAAACAAAAAGGCATGTACCGTACATGTAATGAATATAAAATATATGAAATTTTTTACTGAATTATTAACACATAAAATGTGTAATTTTTTGGAGATATACTAGAAAATACAGTAAATAATTATTTCTGGTAATCCTACCAGATCTTCCTACAAACCTTTTAAATTGTGTTTATTGTAGGTATTAAATATCAAAGCTTCTTATTCACAGCCTTTTAAAAAATCTAAATTGTTTTCAAAGTAGTGCACACCTCATCAGGACCTCGTCTCATCTGTTTGTTCCGCTCCTCAGATCTGCGACTTTGGCCTTGCTCGGGTGGAGGAGCCTGACGAGTCGCGTCACATGACTCAGGAGGTGGTGACACAGTACTATCGAGCGCCTGAGATCCTGATGGGCAGCCGCCATTACTCCAATGCCATCGACATCTGGTCCGTTGGCTGTATATTCGCTGAGCTGCTGGGCCGACGCATCCTTTTCCAGGCCCAGAGTCCCATCCAACAGGTAGCAATAACATACTGCTGAAGTTCATCATAGACTTCTATCACATTTATGTACCTTATTGTCCAGTTCAATGAGTTTGATATTATGCATTTTACATTGCCCAATTTTTGGCTATATTTTGATTACATTTTTGATCCAGTGAAAAGTGAATAAAATCTGAGTGACTGATCTGCTCCAGTTCAGTTAAGTAATGTGTGCATAACATTTGAGGCATTTAGCAAACAAACTTTCAGGACTGCAAACTTCTTTGCATTGGCTTCCAAGCCACAATATTAAAATTTTTGGAGATGCACTATTATGTGTTTTACTGACGTTTTAAGCTACGCCACTCAGCGTGCACCAGTCCAATTTCTTTGCGCTCAAACTGGCTGATGGGTTCTTTGCTGAGTCTTATTAGCCTTTTCGTACTCTGGGCTAAATGATCGTTCACTACACACTATCATAGCAGGTTTTCTACCAGGAAAAGTTCAGGAAATAGGTCAAATGCATTTAAAAATATTAAGGGAAAAATCATCATAAATAACATTAGTCAGTTAATGTACTATGTGCTTATGGGTATTTACATCATACATTGGCAACAAAAATCTGTCTGTTCCAATCTTGGCTGATTCTGATTGGCCTTAATTGTTGCAAAAAATGGTGCAAAAGTTAACCTTATTGCATGTTTATCTCACATTAAAATAGACTTTTATAGCAACATTTGCAGTGTTTTCAAAGACAGTAAACAATCCTCTCAGTTCCACATGAACCTTAAACACTTGCCACTGACGGGCCGAACTGTGACCAGGCAAATATTACACAACCGTACTAATGAATACAAAAGTAAGAGGTCAGTAGGTTAGGCTAAAGGCTGTGTGGTCACAGCTGTTACCCTTATAATAGCCATAAAGCTAGATTTAAGACTAAGATCATTTTTGTCCTAATTACAAGACTCTACACTGTGCTTCCCTAAAGGAATATTTTATAGAATAAATCATTTGTCTTCGTCCATCAGAAAACTGGGGGGTTGAACCTGTACGTAAGCTGTAAGTGTGAAGGAAGAGGACTTTAGGTGAATTTGTTGGACTGAGAAATCAACACATTGATTTTTTACACTAATGATTTATAGGTTACAGTTATACTAAGTGTCATTGATAGTAGGACTGGACGATATATCGAGTTTTTAAGAAATATCGACATATTTTTATACGAGATATAAGATGAGACAATATCGTTTATATTGATATAGTTTATGTTGCGTCGTAATTACACTTGTAGATCCCTTATTTTGCCTCTGCACAACTTCACCCCGCCCCTCCTCTCTCCCTCGCAACCCCCCCCACTGCTTCACACCTGAGGCAGGCAGTGACGGCATGGACACTGAGAGACATGAAAGAAGTGATCACAGAGCAGTTGTTAAGTAAAAAGAAAAACAATGGCTATTTGGAGATGTTTTGGATTCAGAGTGTCAGATGAGCAGCAGAGTAATGTGTTCAAGTCCAGACAAAAGGTTTGATCACCACTAATCTTTTCCACAGCTGTGAGTCTTGTTATGGAGGAAAAGAACATTATTTTATTTGAGGATTATTATTATTTACTATCTGCCAGTAGTTTATTTTTGAGCAATTTCTCATGTACATCAATGGTTATATGGTAATAAAAGTGTCTGTGTGACATTTGGGACATGTAGCTTTGACTCAGTGGTATTATTACCTTATGGGAAGAAAAAAATATTGCGATATATATTGTATATCGATAATCAGCTAAAAATATCGAGATATTATTTTTGGTCCATATCGCCCAGCCCTACTTGACAGTATTATCTGCTATGTATTTAGATAATTTTGTGACTCATTTGGATAACATAAGTGAGGAAAATCAGGTCATGGTTGCTTTTGGTGATCTGGGATTTAAGGGTCAAGGTTCAGAGTCTAGTAAAAAGTTTGCTTTGCTCTGCTTGTCTGTGTAAAGATGAAGAGAAGGTCATGCAGTTATAGTTTTAGTTCATTTTCAAGAAATGTTTTCTGCTTCTTCTTTGATTTTTGTTTTTTTAAGTCCTTGTTCAGGATGTGCTGAACACTGATCTCTCTTTCTTTTTCTCTCTCTCTCGCTCTCTCTAACTCTCTCTCGCTCTCTCTCACTCTCTCTCTCACTCTCTCTAACTCTCTCTCGCTCTCTCTCACTCTCTCTATTACTCTCTCTGACTCTCTCTCACTTACTCTCTCTAACTCTCTCTCACTCTCTCTAACTCTCTCTCACTCTCTCTCACTCTCTCTAACTCTCTCTCACTCTCTCTATTACTCTCTCTATTACTCTCTCTGACTCTCTCTCTCTCTGACTCTCTCTCGCTCTCTCTCACTCTCTCTCACTCTCTCTAACTCTCTCTCGCTCTCTCTCACTCTCTCTCACTCTCTCTAACTCTCTCTCGCTCTCTCTCACTCTCTCTCACTCTCTCTCACTCTCTCTATTACTCTCTCTGACTCTTTCTCTCTGACTCTCTCTCTCTGACTCTCTCTCACTTACTCTCTCTAACTCTCTCTCTCTCTCTCTCTTACTCTCATTCTCACTCTTTCTCTCTCTGACTCTCTCTCACTCTCTCTCTCTGACTCTCTCTCACTTACTCTCTCTCTCACTCTTTCTCTCTCTGACTCTGTCTCACTCTCTCTCTCTCTTACTCTCACGCTCACTTACTCTCTCTGACTCTCTCTCTTACTCTCTCTCTCACTTTCTCTCTCTCTGTCTCTCACTCTCACTCACTCTCTTTCTCACAGTTGGACTTGATCACTGATCTGCTGGGCACTCCGTCTCTAGAGGCTATGAGGACAGCATGCGAGGGGGCAAGAGCTCACATCCTAAGAGGACCCCATAAACAGGTGAGTCTGTCGCTCCTGTAAGTTATCTAGTCATTTTGAATAGCAAATAACTTAAGTTCCTGACATCTCTGATGTCAGAATGTTTTTCTCTAAACTGCACCATTTCACATCCAACCACTTTGATTTTATTTGCACAGAAATACTTCATATAAAAGCTGCTTCGATCTTTATTTTGTGACTCATGCAGAAGCTTTAAAAACATTATATACACATAACAGCTTATGTACATATTTACAGGATGGTGATTTGTTATGATATTGAAAGTGACATTAAAGGTAAAAATAGAGTTTAAACTAAAGTGAAAAGACATTTGATCCACTTCTGAGATACTGAGTACCAAGTGTTGGACCTTCTTGTTAAAACCATTAAGTTCTGTGGCCATGTGTTCTTAGCTAAGCTATGTTTCAACACTTGAAATTCAAGCACCACTACAAATGAATTGGCTTTAATCAAGTTTTCACAGCACCGTCAAATTAACTGTAACTGTAATGACTTCACAGAGTGGAATTACACTGTAGACCTGTGTCATCTGCTACAATGAGCAAGGCTGACATCACACACACTCTGAAAACTTCTAAAGTAGTGAAGCAAAGCCTGGGGAACTCAGATAGCGCATGAATGTGGAAGTGCAGACTAGTCGTTCATGCTTGGGTTGTGTAGTAAAGAGACAGCGGGAATTCCTTATATTGATGTATTTATTCCTGGGAAACCTGATTATGAGGTTGCCTTTTGGTTCACCTGTTTTTGGCTGATAAAGGGCTGTTCATGCTGAGTGACAGCACCTATTGACCACTCACAAGGCTTCTTCGTGGCTCTGGAGGCCCTGCCGTTTTCCTGCGAAAAGCTCCAGCTGCTCTCTCTGCTGGGTTTCCTGGAGCAGAGTTTGCTCCTGCGCTCTCTCTTCACTTCCTGCCCTCTGCCATACAGCATCTGCTGCCTGAGTGATTGGCCTTCTGACGTGAGCAAGGGAGAGGTGTTTTTTATAATCATGAACATAACAAATGAATTGTTACAGTTCTTGTCACGTCTTGCAGAAGGCACAGAAGAGAGATCTCACCTCATATATTTCTGGAATTTTTTTTAGTGAGAGGAAAAAGTGTTTCTGTTAAAGGGTTCTGTAATGTGCCAGGATGAGGTAAAGCCCTCACACTGATCCTGTTCGATTACAGGTGTTTAGGAAAGGATTCTGTGTATGATCTCCGGTTTTACCACAATTTGATTTGATTTGATTAGATTAGTGTAGACGGCAACAACACTGCCTTCCACATGGCAGACTGGGGTTCAGCCCACAGCCTGGGTCATACAACACACTGTACCCCCTTTGGCTAGACTCCTAACACTTCATTCAACTACAGATATAACAGGACAAATTGTAAGTTGCGCCAGATGAGAACATCTGCTAAATGCCATAAATGTAAAATCTGAAAAATAAACTGGAAAACTTAATTTGAAGGCTACCTTCATCATGATTTTATGACACATGCGTTCAAAAGTATAATGTATAATGCATTCAAGTATAAACAATAATGTGTATATAATAATAATAATAATAATAATAATAATAATAATAATAATAAGGTATATATGAACAGAAGATGATCAGAAGATTTTATTGAAAGTATATGTAACATTTCTTCCATTTATAACACTGTTATGAAGCCTTAATTACCAACTAATTAAACCTTAAAGTATCATTTTCATATATATTTATCCCACATGTAAATATTAGCGATGGACAAAGTATACCAAAAAAATGGAGATCAGGTGAATTGGCTGCTCTAAAATGACCTTGGTGTGTGTGAATGAATGTGTATGTCTGTGTGTACACAATAAATTTGCCAGTGTTAAATCAACACTATTAGAGTTAAATTAACACTGAGGGTGTCAAAATGTAACACTCTCAGTGTTAATTTAACTCTAATAGTGTTAATTTAACACTGGCAGATTTACTGTGTATGTGTGTATGTCCAGATATCGTTTAAACTTTGTCCTGGGTGATCCCCCTAGTGCTCGATGCAGTCCTCCAGGTGGACGGTCATTTCCAGTTGAGAGTACGCTGTACGCGATTGGCAGCCGCTTCTCGCCGCTGTGTGTGGCTGAGTTCTAAGTGTGTAAATGGAGTGTGTTGATTGTAAAGCGTCCTTGGGTTTGAGAAAGGCTCTGTATAAGTGCAACATTCATTCATATACTTGAGTAAAAATAGATGAGCTCTTATTACAAATTTAATAGATTTTTTAGTTATTATAAATATTATGTCATATTTTGATGAACAATTTGCACATGGCTGTAGTCACACTCCTGAATAGAAATAGTAAATTTTTTAAATCCATATATTAGCTTCCAGAAGTAGACCTCTGCCTTGTAGGCTCCATTAACTGGGAATGAAGTTTCGTAATGTTATAGATGGAGGAAATGTCCATTACTTTATATTTCATAAAAACATGCGGCCTTGTAATGAATACTGATGAAACTGTTCATAAATGCTAATTGCTTCTTTACTAATGTTATTTAATGCTTTGAGTGACTTCAGCGCTTTAAAAATCTGTACTAAGGCAACCTACAAATCAAGTGATAACAGTTACACACGAATATAAACAATAAAAACTATGCCATCATTTTTTACTGATTTTTACAGGAGAGAATTCAGTTTTGCACAAAAATAGATGTTATCTGTCATTATAATTGATAGTAATTGATTCTGTTCACATAATCAATGCAGTTGGATTACCCTTTTTTGCCTCTACTGTGTGTGTGTGTGTGTGTGTGTGTGTGTGTGTGTGTGTGTTTGGTGCTGGGTGTTGGCTCTGCGGTCCTGAGCACTGAGAAAGCGATACTCCGCGCAGAACAGGAACTGCAGCGCAAGCGTTGTGGCCGTCCACTTCCTGTCTCACATCGACTTTTCGTCTGGCCACTCGCCTAGCAACTCTCACGCACACACACACAGGCACACACACACTTGTACTCACCTGCTAAACCTGCTGTTTTCCAGGCCAGCAAATACTAGACCCTTCAACTCCACCCTTCCTGCCGTACCACCATATATCACACACTCAGACACTGTCACACCTTCCAACACACACACACACACACACACACACACACACACACAGTGACATTTGGCTGACCTTGTCACTCTACGCTCTCTCTTGTGTGTGGCTGGCAGGCCCCAGAGCAGGATGTTTTAATCACATCTATCGACTGCTGCTCCATTTACAGGGGCTGCTGGGGAGGGCAGTGCTGTGGTGTTGCAGGGGGCGGGTGGTGCTGGGTGTCTGGAGGAGGAGATGGAGGAGGTGAAGGAGGATGAAGCCAAAGCTGCCCAGGCCTCACCTACATGCACATAATAATATTTAAGCAGACAGAAGTAGATTTTAGATAGAAGTAGATTTAAGAAATTATTTAAAAAGAATACATCTGAAGTTAAATAAGAAGTAGTAGCAGTAATAGTAGCAGTTGTAGTAGTAGCAGTAGTAATAGTTGTACTGGTAGCAGCAGTAATAGTAGCAGTAGTAATAATTGTAGTGGTAGTAGCAGTAGTAGTAATAGTAGCAGTAGTAGCAGTAGTAGCAGTAACAGTAGTAGTTGTAGCAGTAGTAGTAGTTATTGTAGCAGTAGTAGTAGTTGTAGCAGTAGAAGTAGTAATAGCAGTAGTAATAGTTGTAGTAGTAGCAGTAACAGTAGTTGTAGTAGCAGTTGTAGTAGTAATGGTAGCAGTAGTAATAGATGTAGTAGTAGCAGCAGTAGTAGCAGTAGTAGTAGCAGCAGTAGCAGTAACAGTAGTAGTTGTAGCAGAGATAGCAGCAGTAGTAGCAGTAATAGTAGTAGTAGCAGAAGTAGTAAACTTTATTTGCACTTGGACACTTTCTTTTTATACGTTTTTCGCTCATGATAAAGAAACGTCTGAATTAAGTGCTGACATCACAACAGTTTGATAAAATGTGTGGATATTGGCTGCATTCCAAAATGTAGGAGAGTTTGGTCAGTTGTTCATTGCTGTTATTGGAAAGTGACAAAGATACATGTTCTCATTTATTCTAAAAGTTCTATAAAGTCCCAAAGCTTCAGACTGGTTAGCATAGCATGTCACTGTTCATAATTAAAGCCAAAAAAAAACAATCAGCCACACATTTGTGCTCATAAGAAATCAGGTGCATTGTTCTTTCATGATGATGAAAAGTATCTTATTTTTAAATGAGTTCTGGCTATTTTTATGATACAGTACCTATTCTAGCCTAGCCTAGGAAAAATACATCAAAGGCAGACATTCTTTTTTTTCTGGTTCACATCAGTGTAAGTGGAGCCTTTGTTATTTCTCAGAAAGCTCCAATGTAGGTTCCAGAAGGGAAGAACCAACTCATAAAAAGCGATATAGAGAAAGAAGGTGCTGACAGGTTTTTTTGGTAGAAGTGTCATGTTCGTTGTGCACTATACTGTATTGACAGTCCTTGTTATGTAGGCAGAGATTGACAGGCTGATGGAGTCTGAGCACAGAGGAGCCGGATGGAGTTAAGGGCCTATGTCTGAGCTGCAGTTTTAATGAATGTGAAGGAAATGGTGCTTTCTCGGAATGCTTGCTTCTCCTTCTGCTCTTTTAGCTTTTCTTCCCCCTCTTGAGAAGCAGATGAGCTCATGAAGGAGGCTTGGAAGTGAAGAGAGAAAGGGAGAAAAGGGTTGCGAGAAAGGGAGTGAAAGCAAAGGGTCAGAAGAAGGGTCGAGGATTCAGAGAGGCGTCTCCCAGGCCTTTCAGTGGCAGCGTAGGTTCAAGGCCTGTGCAGCAGAAAGAAAATGGGCACGAGAGAAGAAGCTATTGAGGCAAACGAGAAGGGTGAGGGACCTAAAAAGAGGCCTTGCCTTTAAAGATTGACTCGGCTGCCTCCACCGGGGACCTCATTACTCCTATTAATTTTGCAAGACTCTCAGCATCAGTGGAGGGAAAGCGGGCTTTTAGGCTCCTCTGTAGCCTCTCGTGAACTGTCGCACAAACAGAAAGAGAGGCTGAATCAGTGGCCCTGCCTCGTGATCCTCCTTATCTGCTGCTCTGCCTGCACCACCTGGCTTTTGTGTATGTACAAGCTGGCAGAAGAGCAAGAGACAGATGTATGTATGAGGCCACGCTGGTTTCTGCCTGGGCTGAGAGGCGGCATGATCAGATCATGTTTCCACCTCCACACACACACACTCACTCACCACACTCACACACAGGCTGGTTTGTTTTTAGACAGTGTCAGGACGTGGTACTACATCCTGATGCTGTATGCTTCATAAGAAAAACCGAGCTAAATCGCTCGTTTTGGACACGGAAAGAGTCATATATATTATATACATTACAAATAAAAAAGTGACGTATTTCAAACCTTTTTCCTTTTAATTAATTGATCATATTCTTAATTTTACGATATAATATAAAATGATTGTTTATAAATTATGGACAACTATATATTTTCATCTAATATAACTATAATATTCTAATGCACTAATAATAGTTAAATAGATTTAAACGTTTAACTTGTAAGCTTTTCTGTTTAGTCCATTCGTCATAAAAAAAAAAAGTTTAGTAAATGATGGAAGGTGAGATACAGGATGTTATGACTGCCACTATATGTAAGGATTTTTTTTATATAATTAGGCATTTTCAGTGCCAGATCCTAAATAAAATGTATAACCTTGGTGTCCAAAGAGAAGTAGTTTAATTATATTAATTAATAACGTGAATTAATTATAGTAGATCATTATACATTGAAGAAGCACTTTAAAAAAATCAGGAATCAGGATTGTGGTATTGCAGGTTGGCCCTGATTTTGTCTGATGTTCTTATCCAGTCAGAGAAATTTTGTTCTGCTAGTGTACAAGAACAAGTACGTATACACACATGCACACACACAGCATCCCCTGCAGAGGGTGGACTGATGGTCAGGTCCAGTGGGACGTGGATAGTGGGAGTTATGAGGTGAGGAGGTGGTTGTGTTCTGGGATTTGGAGGGGGTATCTATGGTCAAAGCTTGGGCAGATGTGGCCTCCCAGAGGGACTCTGTGTGTATGTGTGTGTGTGGCCCACTCCTTTTGTCTTTCCTACAGCTATAAGGCACAGATGGCTGGCTGACCCCTTTCCCCAACCCACAGCAGCACTCCAGCAGAACCTCTGCCATTAGCACACACTCAGAAAGCACTTACTGAAGCTTCCCTACTGTACTGAACAATAGCCCATCACAAAGCAGCGCCATGTATCACTTATTGAGATGTTAGTCTTTACAGTACTGATCATGTAATAGCAATGTATCAGTGCTTATTATTGATTCATTTCATCACTTACAGTAAAAGATGACTGTTCCTATTCACAACTTTGCTTGCTCATAATGTCAATTTCATTGCACAAATCAGTAAAGGGCTTTATGTGTCAATCAATGTTAGTTATTATGTAACAGTATTACAGTGAGACATCATGCTGTTAAATGAATGGTAAAATGTACAGTTTCCTTTAGGGCTGCGAATCTTTGGGAATCGAACGAATCGATCCAGAATTAATTCTTGGGGTCACAAATCGATTTTTTTCCGATTCTTTCAAATCCAAACGAAATACTTTACAGTTGCAATCTCTGCAAATCGGATGAGTCACGTCAAGCCCTTTCTTACCTGGGTTGGGTTGACGGTAAAATCCAAAGTGTTTCCAAATGGTTGCTTTCAAAGACTGCGGCTTGGCTTGCATGCCTGTATGTAGCCCACGCTTCTTCCTTGTTTTGCCTAGCACTACGGTGGCTGAGAAGGCACATCCGAACCTGCAAAAAAATTGATTTTTTGAAAACGAGAATCGATTCTGAATCGTTCAATGTGAGAAACGCGATTCGAGCTCGAAGCGATTTTTTCCTGCACCCTTAGTTTCCTTATTTAGCTGTAGCTGATCAACAATGAGGTTAATGCTACGGATACTAGAACTCAATAGCTACCTAAAATGTTTATATGCTCAAAACTAGGGGTGTGACGATACACTCACGAGACGAGACACGATATTGGGTTCACAAGAACGAGACGAGACGAGATTTTAAGAAAACTAAAATGACAAATTATATGACTGGACAACAGACTTTTATTTAACTGAGTTGCACACGCATTTTGAAATGTTTTATTATAACTCTTAACATGCATGATGTAAGCATGAACTTTTAATAAACCTCTTCCTCTACAAATTGAAATGAAAATAAAATTTTATAAAAGTTAAAATAAAATAAATAAAATTAAATATTTCTCCTTTTTTCAAGTGCAAACAATATTATGTACAAAACAAAAAGTTCTTCTCTGTCAATACAGAGTGCAAATAGTGCAAACAGAGCCTGACCAAGTATGTCACTGACAATTTGCTGCAACTACACAGCCATGTTCTTTTTTAAGAATATTAGCATGTCCACATTCTCTGGCAGCAGTTGGGATCTTTGCACATTGACTATGTCTCCTGCTGTTGAAAAGATGCGCTCACTTGGAACAGAGGCTTGTTGGTGTTTTCTTCACAGGTGCAGTTGTTGATTTGAGTACTGAGCTGTGGTGGTATTGTAAATGTCTCTGCATCGTGCTCGTATTAGCCGCGGTGTACGGCATTATTTTCATACAATGTTTGCATGTGGTCCGTGTCTTATCAGTCACTCTCTTGCCATTTATCATTTCCGCCGGGTACCCAAAATGCTGCCAAACAAACGATTTGAAAGTGGCGGGGGCATCTTCAATAGTAACACCTGTATTTTCCGACGTCATTCTGGCTGCTTGCTGGATCACAAATCCCGCGAGACATATTTTTAACACGACGAGAAATATCGCTGAGTTACATCTCGCGAGATCTCGTGACACGAGATCTCGTCACACCCCTACTCAAAACGTAATTAAGGTCATACATACTTACTGATTGTTGACATTTAACAAACGTTAACCTGACACAAGAAAATAAAAAGTGATTAAATCTTAAAATTTAATCTTAATCTTAAAATTAAAAATGTAAAGGAGAATCAAATGTAGAAGCAGCTTTGTCAAGATATTAAATGGTTAATTATGTCACAATAGCAGTTCCCCCTGTGTATTTAGCAATTTAACACAGACTTCTCACATCTTAATAGGAACAGATTTTCCCTTTTCCAGTAAGTCGTAAGGTGTGGATGTGAATGTCACAGGGTTAATATATTGCAAAGGGCACAGTGTTCACAGTATGTACAAACTCAACATGGTATTTTATTATGTTCTGTACAGCCATAGACTGTCAGCAGAAAACAGAGGAGCACTGCTTTTGTTTCATTTTTTTAATCCCTGATGAAAGGAAGCATAGTTGAATCAGATGCTGAAGTTTCAAACTTTGATTCACTCAGATGTTGTTTTAGCTCTATAAATAGAGAAAATCTGGTTGGCAGTTAGACTCCTGTTAGACCAAAGGGATGTTCTCCATCACCTTCTCAGCTTTAACACTTAGCCAAATGAGACTGGGCATCAGCAGGAGCCTGCCAGCACTGTAGCTCTGACTGCTCTCTTTAACCACTAAGTGCTGCCATTTGGATTGAAACAGGAACTGTACTACAAATCTGCTTTCACTCTCCTGTTGTGTGTGTGTGTGTGTGTGAGTGTGAGGGAGAGAGGTAGGAACTAGGCATATGGTTGTATCAGATTTTTTATCATGATATTGAGCACATTGTGATACTGTTATAAGATTATTATATATGGGGAGGTGGAAAATATGGTGGGGGGCATGAACACCTTTGATATAATGAATATAAAATATTTTTGCAACTGGTTCATATTAAAATGGCTTTTTCCTTCACTAAAAATAAAGTTTTTTTTGACAATCTATTTAAAATTTTTACTAACATTCTCATTATTCTACACTTATTTGGTTTTATTAACTGAGCATAAAAAAACAAATAAGTGCAGAATAATGAGAATGTTAGTAAAATTTTTAAATAGATTGTCAAAAAAGCTTTTCAGTGAAGGAAAAAGCCATTTTAATATGAACCAGTTGCAAAAATATTTACTGGATAGTTCAGAGTATATAGCGTGTTTGTAACTGAGTTTAGTTTTAATTTTCAACCAACTATCCTGTTATTAGAAAATCTCAACATCCTGATCTATATTTTGTATAATGTGTGTGCCCATAATTTCTTCTTGAGGTGTTTGTGTTGACCCTGTTGGGATGGCATGCTCTTGTGGGAATTTTAGTTTTCTTGTGTGAAAAGATTCTCAGTGAATTTTTCAACAGAAAGGCTTATTTTGATATTATTTTTCTCAAGATCGTCAAAAAAAAAACACTACTAGTCATACTATCTCCACAAATTAGAAAATTGTTTAAAAAGTTCATTTTTGACCATAATTTAGTACAAAAAGTTGAACTGTCACATTTTATAAAGTGACATTTCAAGATTTTTTTTATTTTACTATTGATACTGTTTGAATAGTAATACTGTTTGAGTAATTGACTCGAACTCCAAATGAAATATAATATTCGAATAACTTGGGTTTCTGGATTTCACATTTTCCTGAGCTGTAAGCCAAAATGATCAACAGTAAAACAAAGACTTGCAATGTCGCATTACAGTAACAGTCAAAAGTTTGGATACGTCTCCTGAACATTCCATGTTTTTTCATGATTTAAAATTTTATTAATACTAAAATCATCCAACCTATGAGTAAATACATATGGAATTATTTAGTCAACAAAACAGTGTTAAACAAACCAGAATATATTTTATATTTTACATTCTTTACAGTAGGCACCTCTTGCTTAGATGCAGCTTTCTTGGTATTTTCTCAGTCAGCTTTAAGAGGTAGTCACCTGGAATGGCTTTCAGTTAACAGCTGTGTCTTGTCAAGAGCTCATGACTTCCATTTCTTGTCTCTTAATATGTTTGAGACATCAGTTGTGTGTCTACTTTGAATTAAAATCTAAAACGTTTTGGTTTGTTTAACACTTTTAAGTTTACTACATGATTCCTTATGTGTTCCTTCATAATCTGGATGACTTCAGTGTTAATTTACAATGTAGGAAACAAAATAAATCAATAAACACATTGAATGTGTCCAAAGCTTTGACTGGTATTGTACATGTAATGAATATGAAATGCAACTGTTTACCTTTTAGAAATAGAATATGAACAATAAACTTTTTCACTATATTTTAATAGTTTGATGCGGCACTGCATTATAACAATACAATATTATAAACATCAGGTGTGCTGTGCTGGGAGAGTGATGCAGAAGACTACTGGACTTTATACTCCGGTCTATCTGTAATATGTTTGTGTCATTAGTAGTAATGTTATCATACTGATGCTGAATATCAAAGCATCTCTCTCTCTCTCTCTCTCTCTCTCTCTCTCTCTCTCTCTCTCTCTCTACTTCCTCTTTTTGCTCATATTTCCGTTACACACACACACACACACACACACACACACACACACACACACTCTTCACTGATGCTGTCAGATGGCACAGAGAGAACCCTGTTCACCCAGACACACACTGTGGCGTCTCTATTGTCTCTGTCAGTGTAGGCTTGCTAAATTGCTGCTCCTGTATGAGAGCAGAGAGCTTAACTCACACTTTGTACGTTCAGACTCACTTCCACTCCGACTGAAAAGCTGTACTCCATACAAACGTTTGGATTCGCTGATCATATTAATCATTTTGGGCATTTGAGTACATGAACAGTTACTGATAAGAAGTTTATAAATATGAATGTTACTCAACATCTAAAATAACATGAACTAAGCTCTAATGAACCATTAATTGATTATACATCAACTCCTATTAATGTGAAAAATATATTTATTAGCCAATAAGAAGTCTTGTGTTGGCATGTTGAGGTCTAAATATCTAGACTTAGCCATGGGAATTTGGATTGTTGCATCTCTTGTTCTTAAGAGTAATCTTAAGTAATTATAATTCATTAAGATTATAATTAATTAATTAATTAATAATTACAGTATCTAAAGCTATAACAGTAATTAATAAATTAGGGCTCTATGCATGCAATTTTTTTTTCTCATGCTGTAGATATTTCAGCTGCTGGTGTCACTAACAAACCTGCATCCTGTAACAAAAGCTGACCAACAGACATGGCCCTGTGCTCTTGTCTGTCCACACCTGTCCACTCCCAGGTGCCGAGGGACTCTGCTTCTGCCTCGCTGTCCTGTCTGGTGCTGATGGGTGGTGTTGTGCAGGCAGGATGGTCAGGGCTTTATTTGTGTATCTGAGGGTGCACTCACACTTGGCTGGCAGTGGAGGAGGGATGGGGTCAGTCCTGTCTGTATAATACTGTGCTCTGCACCTGTTGCTGAAACGTGCTAGGGTTTGGTGGCTCACAGGGAGGTCACATGTGTGTGGCCACACAGGAAGCTGGGCTCTCTCTGAGCTCCTCAATGGCAGAACGTCCAAGGCTCAACATGATCCAATCAGAGGGGAGAGACAGGAGCCAGCTTTATTTTTATATTCAAAACCATGTGGTTTTTTCTGCTTTCCTGTTGTGAGGTTTGTCTGTGAACAGTTACAAAAACCCAAAAGCAGTGCTCACTGTCTGGATTGTAATTTATTGACTTTATTTAGAAGACTAAAGCAAAATTCAGATGAGTGAGGAAAAACAAGTGTACTTTTAGAGCAGGATCCTTAGTTGACCCTTCATGTAGAACAAAACTTTCTTTTTCTCCTTTTTTGGTTTTTAGCCATAGTTTAACACTCCACTTTTTTAATTCCAAATTTTTATTTTTAATAATATAATAACTTATACTTAGATGTTTCTGCTGAGCACAAAAATGTAGGTGTTTTATTTTGTTTTCAGGCTGCACAGTACTGAAGAGACTTTATGTAGGTTCATCTTGCAACTCAGATTTGTGCCACAAGAGGTCACTCTTTAGCAGGACCAAAACTGAGTGCTCAGTTCTGTTTATTTGGGACTTATTCAAACATCAGTAAAGGATTCCAACCATTTTGTTTTTAACATTTTAGTTTATAACGTATGGAAGAAAGTTTATTTGAAGCAAAATTGTTAGCTGGATGCTCAAAACAGAAACTAACAACTTGAGTAGAAAATAGATGGATTCTGTTTTGAATATCTCAACATCAAGAATAATTTGCCTCAACTAAAGAGGTAAAATGCCTACTGCCCTTTATATAATTTTTAAAATGTCATAATGACTAAATGCCTAAAATTGGAATAACGTTTTTTTACATTAAGTCCATTAAGCATGGTGGTGGTGATCATCAAATTGACAAAGATGTGGAAAAGCTAGTCAATAAGGACCAACACAAAACTGAAAGCCTTGGTTTGGCCAGTAGTTACATATGGATGTGAAGCCTGGACACTGAAGAAGAAGAAGAAGAAGAAGAAGAAAGATAAATTCAGGCTTTTGAGAACAAGTGCATCAGGAAGTTGCTGAAGATCTCACGGATGAAGATGATGACCACTGAGCAAGTCAATGAGATGCCAGAACTCGAAAGAAGTTACTGGTGCATGTTAAATCCCGCAAATTACGTTTCTTCGGTCATGTGATGAGTCCAGAGACGTGGAAGACCAAGAATAACCTGGATGGATAACATCAAGACATGGACTGGATTATCAGGTGCTAGCCTGATAGCCTGTGTTAGCACATTCGCCTCTCAGCGCTGAGGTCTTGGGTTCGAGTCCACATCTGAGCAGAGTTTCAATGTTCTCCCCGTGTCTGCGTGGGTTTCCTTCGGGGTCTCCGGTTTCCTCCCACAGTCCAAAAACATGGAGATCAGGTGAATTGACTACTCTAAAATAAATTACCCTGTGTGTGTAAATGGAGTGTGTTAATTGTAAAGCATCCTTGGGTATCTAGAAAGGCGCTATATAAGTGTAACACTCATTCAACGTTCAAGCAACAAGAGACAAAGGGCATTGGAGAGAAGTGACTCATCTATGCAGCCTACCACGAAGCAATGACGGTGTGTGGCATGACATAACATTAAGTTCCATTAGAAGTTACAAACTGTTTCCTTCTGTAAAGTTGTCATTTTGGAGATACAAGGTTTTGTATTATGATCTACGCACATGTATTCTCTCATAACTGCTGTTGCAAGATTGGGGAACAAATTGTGGAAAAATCTCATTCAGTTTTATTAAAACAAAGCTCAGCTCAGTTCAAAAATCTAAATTTCAAAGTTTTTGTTTTAAGATGATCATATTTTTGTACTATGAGGGTAAAATTAATGTTACAGTGAACTATGACACAGTCTAGTTTGGTAGCCCACTATTTTAAACTCTCATATACCATCTGTAAACAAACTTAAACTTAAATGACTGGCTGTATTCTTCTACAATAAAATACACTCAATCCATTAGAAATGATTAATTTTTGAACTGGTGCAGCAAGAAGTGAAAATATAAAATTAAAATATAAGGCAGTGTAAGGTAATTATAATTATAGAGCATAAAATATAGAGTAAAATTTTGACCTCAAATCATATCACACTTGAAAATGTCAGCATTGTTATGCCTCTAACAGTTCCGCAAAGCTCCGCTGATGGTGCTGCCATTTGATATTGACAAGAGGATTCATACTCAGTAATGCCCACTTTAGCAGCTCCATTGTCTCCCTGTGTAATGGCTATCAGAATTTTTGTCACCAGAGTGTGTGGCGGTCTGTTCTGCTGGATTACTCGCTCTGTCAGTAATGCGAGGGAGGAATGTGTTGGAGCGGTCGGCGTGCCGGGCATAACTGAAAGCCCCTGCCGATGATGTCATGTGCTGGCCCTCCTGACTCATCATTAGTTTAATTGAGCCTTTGCATCACGGGGCATGGAGAGGCCCTCAGCCTCCTCTTCATCTGTCTTGAGCTACATCTCGTTTTAATCCTGAGCTAAAGCCGCCTAATGGAACTGTGCACCATGTCTCGCTACAGCACTGTGCAATCACATTACAACCTGTTGCCTTGTACTGATGTAAATTCTGGCTAACTTGATATCTATAGGCATCAGTTCACCACCGAGGACTTTCCTACTGCAGTTAAACATTCCTCCTGCTGGTGGTGCCCATGTTCAATAATGAATTGAATTATTGAATGGACAGTAAAAGCTTTATTGAACATCACCACCTGACCACATAACCACATAAGACATGACGTTTCTTTACCACATCATATTTTATCCTTGACTTCCTTTGAGAACATGTACTAAACACCCAGAGTGTGATTTAAAATGAGGACTTTTACAATACCGCACAATTATTATGGTCAAAAAATGTCATGATAAAAAATATTATTACAAAATTTAAAGAAAATTGGAACTAAATATAACATAAGACCTTGTTCACCAGTATCTGACTATGGTATACATTTATTCTTAAATGTTATATATAACTATTATTTAAATCCTATAATTTAATAAGAAAAAAAGTGTATTTTTATAATGTAATAATAAAAAGTGGAATAAAAAAACTAGTTACTTTTCACAAAGAAATGCTACATTCACATTACCAGGCTGAAGTGACTCAGATCTGATCTTTTGCCATAATGTGGCTCAAATCTTATCTTTTCAGGGTTGTGTGGACGTGTCAAATCCCATCTTTTCAAATCAGATTTGATAACTTTCATTAATAGCTCATTAACTAATCATTAATAACTGAACAAATCATTAGTTCATGAGAATTACATTAACTAATGATTTGTTAACATTTGCAAAAATGAATACAATCATTAGTAACTACATGAACTGTCATTTATAAACATTTGTTCATGTTCAAATTCTCATGAACTAATGATTTGTTCACAGTTATTAATCATTAGTTAATGGCTTATTAATGAAAGTTATTATAAAGTGTTACCAATTTGAGTCACTTTTATACGTGGTCCTGGATCAGATACATATCCAATCCGTGGACATGTGACTTGAATGTTTAGAGTTCATGTGTCTTTTTGCTTTTATGCATGCGCGCAGTGGGTGAGCCATGGCTGGCTTCTCTCGTTTACTCACATCGCTGTAAAAACAGCAAAAGCAGCCAGCTGACATTTATTCACCTTCTTCACCTGATCATGTACAGTCCAGCACCTGTTTACTGTCCTCCTGAGCAAAACACCATCACACATCAGCTACTAACACATCTGTCTCACAAATACAGGGTTGCCAGATCCCCTAAACCTACTATCGATTTTGTAACAGAAAGTCACACTACACCAGTGATCCTCACTATTTTTTTCTAAAGAGCCATATTGACAGATCAAAGTCAAGGAGAGAGCCACAATATCACCCCACGTCACTCAAATAATGCAAAAAAATAAACAACCCACCTATGGACTAAACCTTTGCGCACTGAATATATTGCTCTAGCTAGCTTATAGAATCGCTGCTGCCATGTAGCCACCCTGCTGCAGGGTTGCCAGGTCCAACTAAAATATCCAGCCTAAAGTCAGTCTAAAACCCGCCCTTTAGAAGCTTAAACTAGCCCAGAATATGTCTGTCACACGTTTGAATGGCAAAACAACTGTGTACGAGTGTACGACTTCGTATTTTGTTTATAAGGGATTTATTATGATTATTGCTATTTATCTTAAAGTAATTAATAATATGGTAACATGAGTGTTTTTAGTTCTTTTAGAAGTGTTAAACCGTGAACCTGGCAACAGCAAAGTCTCGTGCAGCCTGCTGTTGGAAACAGTGCATGTGTTGCCAGGTTCCACAGTATCCCTGATTTGGAACCAACTTTAATTGAGGCAAAATGAGAGGGCAAGTGCTTGGAATGTAAAGCGCATTACAGTACATGTCTCTGTAGCATGCTTTTAAAATACTTTGCCTGTGCTGGCGTACTTTCGTAACCGGTCACGAGAGCCACCAATAAAGCACGGCGAGCCGCATGTGGCTCAGGAGTCGCGCAATGAGTATCCCTGCACTACACGAACAAAAACTAGTGCAAAATCTAAAGTGACATACATTTCAATGAGCTTTAAATCATAAATCTTCTTCAAATCTTACTTTCTCATTCAATTTCTTCTTTTATTTAGTGCAAAAACCCTGCAAACCGCCACTCTAAAGTTTTACTGGCGACTGTATTTTTCCAACCTGGCAACCCTGCACATATGTGACACTTTTTGGTTGTTGGTGACAAAGGCGACTTGTATAAACATATCAGTGTGCACATGCAAGCTGTTTCAGGGACAGATTGGTTCACATTACAGATACAGATCACAGATACAGATACATTTGTGAATGTGAACCGTCAAGATAGTTAAATCTGATCTGAGCAAAATGTCAGATTTGAGCAATGTGGCTTATAATGTGAACGTAGCCAAAGTGTGCTCTGGAATGTACATTCTGCTCTATAAGAACAAATCTCATATAAGACAACACTGCTAAATGTCAGAATTTCCCTGAAAACTGTATGAATGAGATTTAAGTGATTGGTGAATGAACCACAGCTTTACTATAATAACTTTTTACATTTTGTGTTTTGTCTCCTTTAACAAATTAATTGCACTCAAAATGTTTCTGAATAATGAATCATTTACAATATTATTATTATTATTAATTTTTAATTTTTTTTTATCACAATTATCTTTGGAATATTGTGAGACCTGTTTCAAACCGTTATTTGTGAACACCCCTACTGCCGTGCACAGTCCATTAAGTGCAAAGTGTTTGCATTAATGTGGCTCCTGCACACACAAATAAATGGTGCGTGTTTACAGTCTTAAAAACTTTCCGTTATTATACTGCTTTCAATTCCTCCCCAGGGGCCTCTGAGCGTGGAGAGATTCAGCCTTAACTGTTTCATTCATCTCCTCCGTTTTCTGTGTATATAACATTGTAATAAAACAAAACGTACAAATGTTTTATTGACCTGTAGAAAATTTGACATTAAAAGCTGTTTATCTGGACAGTTAAGTCTTTATTATTATGCTGTGTAATAGTTCATTAAATACAAATAGAATAAGTTCAGTAAGTGGTGATTTTCTGTATGTAAATAGGATGGTTTAACCCTTTCTTTACCTTTGCTTAATCAATACGGCTTGCTGATGGAATTTAACCCTTTCAAACCTCTCGTCATGACAGTCGAGTATTATTTGTAGTTTGGCTTGGGCAGCCCTATCCACGGTGTCTGGGATCAGTTGGGGATTAGGTGCCTTGCTCAAGGGCACTTCAGTCATGACCTGCCTGGGGATCAAACCGGCAGTCTTCTGGTCATAAGACCAGAACCGTAACCAAAGACAGGCTCGCCCCTGTGTGGATAATATATACATGTTTTACAGCACAATTCCACTTATTGTCAAGATGCATGTTTTTAAATGTTCTTTTAATACTTTTGCACAGTGCTGCATATATTTTTATATCTGTCTGTGCATCTCTCCTCTCTCTGTGACCCTTCACCTCTGCCCTACCCAGAGAACCGTCTCGTCCTGATGAGCATGAATCACCAGCCAATGCTCACATCTGTTCACTACTCGCACTAAAATAAAACTAATCAGGGAAAACAAACGATTACCGTTGGGCTTTTTCAATCAACGGTGCTGGCGAGCTGGCTAGGGGGTGTTGTTGGGGGGGAGCAGTGGGCGGTGGAGATAATTAGACAGGGTTAAAAATAACCCTGCTCATTGTTTCTGCTGTCCCACATCCTCTGCTGCTGCACACGGCTATCGACACACACATCAGCTGGGAGCTGAAGAACGAAACGCATGCTGAAGCATGCAGACAGCTAAGGGCCGAGAACCCTTTCATGGTCAGGTGCTGGCTGAAAAACATCCTTTCAATTGGTCTGATTTGTTGGGTTTTTTTTTTTCGGGTGCACATGAGGATGCTGTGTTTCGGTCTATAGTAATGATTACTGGAAGCTGCAAAGCAGTATGCAGAAAAAGAGAATGAGCTTTCCAGAATATCCTGTTCAGTCATGTTCTGCGATGCTCCCATAAACATAACTGATCTTATAAATCCAAAATCAAAATCCGAAAATTCATTTACAGTTTATAGTGGCAGCCCTGAGTCTCAGCTTTCCTCTCAGCCTTCACAACCAACACGTTTCAGCTACAAATGAGAAATATTTGTTATTATTAATATTTTTAAGCACCATAAATGGATAGTGTTTCTCCAGACCATCCTTTCTTTCTGTTTGAGTCTTTAGGCTTCTAAAGGTTAATCAAGCACAGTCCATTGTAATGGGCATAAAAGGTTTTTAGCAGTGCGCTGTACTGTCTACCAGGATTCATGCCTGGAATGTTGACGTTTTTCTGTTGCTGCTTGCTCTTGATAAGATTTTCATTGCTCTTCCTGTCTCTGCAGCCCTCACTTCCTGTCCTGTACACCCTGTCCAGTCAGGCCACCCATGAGGCAGTTCACCTGCTCTGCCGGATGCTGGTTTTTGACCCGGTGAGTGCTCTAATCAATCCATCAGCTTTGTGTACTGGCTCACTATACAATATGGTTTACAACATTTTTAGTGAAATATCCTTTTCTTAATGACCTCATTGCTTTGATGTGCTTGCTGTTGTAGCTATTTATTTATTAGTTTATAATAAGTGCTGGGACCTGAATTTCCCGCAAGGGATTAATAAAGTACTTATCTCTATCTTATTTTAGATTGTCTCCCTTGTCTTTTTTTACTCGAATACTACTTTTACTTTCTGCTATTCTTTTTATGTATATTTTACCTTGTGCTTTTTAATTGTAATTATTAGTATATCCTTCTTACTACCACTGTTTCTGTTGGTTGCATTTTATTATTTGCTTAATTTTTGATTATCTATTTTCCCCTCTGTGTTGTTTTTACTTTGTATTGTAAAACTTTGAGCTGCATTTTTAGTGTATGAAAGGTGCTATATAAACAAAAATCATTATTCATATTCATATTCATATTCATATTATTATTATTATTATTATTATTATTATTATTATTATTATCACAAATCTGAAACAAAAAACCTTGCAATTTCCTTTTTCACTGAAAATTCCAGCTGCCCTTTACATTGTTAAAATATACTGGTGAGTAATGGTGAAGAGTTTGATTAACAGATTTTAAGTATAGAATTCTCTCTTCTAAAATACAAGGTCCTCTTACAATGTGTTCATCAAAGTGCACTGATATTACAAATGAGTTTATATATATATATATTAATATAAATAAAATCCCTTTGCAGTCAAAGAGGATCTCGGCAAAGGATGCTCTTGCACACCCGTACCTGGATGAGGGGCGCTTGCGCTATCACACCTGCATGTGCAAGTGCTGCTACACCACCTCATCTGGCCGGGTGTATACCAGCGACTTCGAGCCTGTCACCAACCCCAAGTTTGATGACGGATTTGAGAAGAATCTAACATCAGTCCGGCAGGTCAAAGGTACATTTGCTAATTGATTCACTAATGGTGGTAAAACATTTTTTTAGCATTAAGACTGACATTAGGCATGATCTGTACATTGTCCCCATTTATAGAGTGTCTAAGTGTAGTTTGTTGGATGTCTCTCGAGATGACCCTTCTAAGCTTTGTCAGTAAACAGTTGGTCAAAATTTTAACCCACAGCTCCAGTCTCTTTTCTTTAAATGGTTTGTAGTATGTCGAAGTTAATGCGATAATAATGCATTAACATGATCTTAACACAATTTTAAAAATAGTGCCGTTAACACAAATTCTATTTGGCCCTGTGAGTCATCCATAGTTCATGTTGAGACTTGACTGCGCGCAACATCATTAAGAGTAGAGGAGTAAATGCTGATTTAAACTTTCCGCATTAAGTGCTGCACAAATAATGACACAAGGCTCGTACAGTTGCCTTTTTAAAATAATCTTTATTGACATTTTTCACATTACAGTGGAACTTTGACTTATGAGTTTAATTTGTTCTGTGATGGAGCTCATAACTCAATTTGCTTGTATATCAAATTAAATTTGCAATGAATTAAAATGCTATTAATCCATTATAACAACCCAAAAAACACACAAATTGATATACACCAAGTGTTTTTAAATGATAAAAATGTACTCTATAAATAACAAATAATATATAAAAACAGCAATACGTAATAAAAGAAAATGTAAAGAAATAAACTGGTTTATTAAGTTATTTACATTAAAGATCAGACAGTCTTCATCATTGACTTTTGCCTTTTTCCCCAAACTTTCCTCACTTTCACTTGCAGGGCATTTCAATAAAATTCTGTCCAAACAGCTGTTTCTTCCTCCATTTCAAAATGTTTAGAAAATGAATGAGACACATTTGTTTACACAGAGAGAAGGCACCACCACTTCTTCTTTGCACTGTCAGCAGTGATCTCTGCATTCACGCTCAATAGTGACTCCTGGTGGTGGGTGGCAGAATCGCTCGCGATTAATCACGACGAGCTATATGACATACTGAGATTAATCGCGATATGTGTTGACTCTTTATTGTAACTTAAATGATGAGATCATATTCATATACATAAATGCAGGCAACTCCAAAAGGGTTCACACTTCTCTTACCACTGTAAATAAATTACCAATTGTTTTGTGAAATAAAAGTCCCATCAAATAAACCAAGGGGTGCAGTAATACATTTCAGTACGCTGTTTACATTGTTCATTATTTTATTTTTCAATTCTTTATTGAAATGATTTCACCCTTAATTTCCCTGTGATGTGCTCCTGCTGGTGTCTTTCTTCCTCTTGTTTTCACCCTCCTCTCTCTGGGCCCCCTACATAAGTGCTAGGCTTCCACTTTCAGAAGCTATTAGAGATAGCCTGTCAACTAAAGGCAGGCTTACCGCGCGGCCAGCTCAAAATAACCCTGCCCTTCATCCTCGCTCCTCACCCTCCCACCCTGTGTACACCCTGTTTCCACTGGAGGATTAGCCAGAGTGGATGTAAACCTCCTGGAGATTGAAAGCACATTAGGCCATGTTTGGAACAGTGGGGGGACTCCTCAGGCTCACAACCATGAGGAAGTTTGTCATTTCTTTTCTTTCACGGAAAGCTGCATGATGTATAGATCTGAAGGTTCCCAACGCTCTTAAATTGATATTTTACCCTGCATCTGTGCCTGCCTGGTTACAGATGTGAAATAAAGCAACAGAACATTTTGAAAGGTAGAAAACATACAACTAATGCTTGGGATGGATGATGATGGGATTGCTTGTCATTTTTCAGGTTAATGGTTACAGCGCCAAATCAAATCATTATAGTACAGTAGACAATGTTTAATGTTGTTTTGTATAACTGTTGATCAGTATGGCTTATAAGCTCATAAAATTCATAAATCCAGTATCTCAAATTATTAGAATATTTTGAGTTTGAGTGAATTACTATTCCAACACTCAGCATTATTTTTATTAATTTATTATCATTAATTTATTAGCACACTCAGCATTTATTTTTATTCAAATAAATTTTATTCAAAAAGTAAACTGTCAATTTTATTTATATATATATATATATATATTTATATATATATATATATATATATATATATATATATATATATATATATATATATATATATATATATATATATAT
>BRDA01008536.1:0-11059 GCA_036984385.1 Crenuchus spilurus | reverse complement strand
TATATATATATATAATGTATAATATAAAATTGACAGTTTACTTTTTGAATAAAATTCAGTACACAAATGAACTTTTTCACAGTGTTTACATTTTTGGAGATGCACCAGTACATGATGCATTTGTAATCATGTTTGGTAGATATGTAGAACACCAATACAAGCCTGGAGCTGAAAAATCACATTCAATTACAATCACAGTATTGATCATGAAGATCGCAATCAACCTTAGTGTCAATTAAACACACAAAAATAAGACTGTATGTATGAGGATGTACGTTTGATGAGTTTTCACAAAACTGCCATGCTTCTGTCTTTATCTTCAACACAGAGATCATTCATCAGTTCATCCTGGAGCAGCAGAAGGGGAATCGGGTACCTCTCTGTATCAACCCCCAGTCTGCCGCCTTCAAAAGCTTTATCAGGTAAGCACCTTTTGATTTGTCCAGCAGAGGGCAGCATTGCCATCCTGTTACTAGTGTAGTCCCTGCTGAAGTGCCTGTAGTTAAAAAAGATTGTGTAGAGGGTTTTTTCCTATCTTGTGCTGAAACATTGGTGTCCTACACAGTTTGGTGATTTCTCTTCTCAGGCACAGTTAATAAATCTAAGAAATTAATGAATTCATCATGAGCAGAGAAAAAACACTAAACTGTGCAGGACACCATCCCTTCACTGGATTTGAAGGTGTGTTGTGCAGCATTAAATGAGACTGGAAAATTATAAGAAAGGCCAGGATAAGTGCACCCTGTCATATATGAAGGGTTCAGATAACCCTGAGGTTGGTGTTATTTTTCCATTGCTACCAGTTTGATAAGAATCATAATTATTAATTGATCTAATTACTTGAATAAAGAGTTTTTTTTTGCTCCTGGTTCTTATTACCCTTGTTGTGAACCTGAGTTTGAGTTGCTGTGTTTGAGTTGCTTCATTAGCAATGGTGTCAAAAGTATTCACATTCATTACTCAGGTTAAAGTATAGATACTAGGGTTTAAAAAGACTTTTATAGAAGTTGAAGTATCAACTTAAGCTTTTTACTCAATTAAAAGTACAAAAGTACTGGTTTCAAAACTACTTAAAGTATAAAAGTAAAAGTAATGTAAGGAAAACAAATGAAAAAACTTAGGCTGTGCCACAGGGGCATATAGTGCACTACCCCACCCCCCACCCCCAAAATACCTTTTTTCTAAAAGCCATAATGACTATAATGTTATATTAAAATGGTAATGTTGACATTTTTGGGATGTACAGTACTGGCTACCTGTTTCAGCTGCATATATACCCCTTGAAAATTAATACATTTTAGTAGTGTAAGTTCCATTTTGCACTAAATGTATATTTAATAGCAATTATATTGCTATTTTGTGTTTTATGTTCTTCTAGGTTATTTAGGAGCATTATTTTAGTATTTAGAGTAAATCCTTTATTTTTCTGGCAATCGATTGCTTTCCCTGATTGCAAACTTACTCCGTACTCCATTACTTTTGCCTGAGGAGATCAGGGCAGTTTCCTTAGCATAGCCTGTTATGCTAAGCAACATTTTTTATTTATTCCTTTGTTTGTTATCCTAGTAAAAACAATACAAACGGACCTGTGTGAAAAACAAGAGAGAATAAAACTTGTTTGAAGACTACACTTCGTCTCTTTCTGTTGCTTTTGGAAGATATTGGATTCGCAGGCACGAGTTAGGAACTTCCAAGTGTTGCCTCATAGCGCTGCGTTGCGGGAAAGGCTAATCAGCCGTTATAGTCATTTCAAATATTATCAGACCATATATGTGTAGTACTGAGCTTACTGGGGAGTGACAAGACACGTGACGTGCAGGTGCGATGGATCGCTTACCAATAGGGTATCAGAATGGTATATGTTTATATTTAGCATCCATCCACAATCAAATTCACTCTTTCTGAGTGGTGCAACTTATCTGGAGAGGATGTTTTTTGAATGATAACAAACCGAAATGAAATACGTAGAAATAACGAGGCTGTTTTTAAAATGTAAGGAATAGAAAGTATCGATAATTGCATGAAAATAAAGTGTAGATAACCAAAATTTCTACTTAAGTATAGAAGTATTTGTACTTTGTTACTTGACACCTCTGTTCATTAGACAACCCATATTTATTTGGGTACACTGCCCATGCTTGTTGTTCTTGTTCTTCAAAATAATATAAGCAAGGTAATAGACTGATGATGATATAACATTGAGAAAATAAGAGCAGTAATGATGGGCATTTAGAGGCAGAAAGAGGCAGAGAACAAGCTTTAATGAGGTGGTCAGATATTTTTGAACACTAGATGGAGACATGGATACACATAATTTTGTGCACACCAATGGCCTTCCTCATTTTACAGAAACCAAGCAAATGAACCTGCTTAACACCTGGAGTTATTTTCTGCCAAAGCTAACACTCAGTCTATGATTATACCATATGTGCAGGTAAATATGTGACATAACAAACGGCCAATCATATGAAAAATAAGATGGCTTATTTTCCAGAACAGTAAACTCATGCTCTGTAAATATTTCAAAGTCTGGCATTTATAACAGTAAAACCATGTTTCACTATTGGAACTATATTAGAGCTCACTGGAGTAGTAACTGCATTATATTTTTGATATCCACGTAATGTATTTTCACATGATTGATGCCACAAATGTCACAAAGTAGAAAAGGACCCAAACACCCAACAAGCTAGACCTGCTCTAAAACAGGTTAACTCTGAATCATAAGTTGCCACAATGATGTAACCAGAAACAAATTGAGTCACCTTTTAATGTAGAAAAACAGATTAAACTAAGCTTATAACAAGAAATCCTGCTTTGTGAGACTTTTCCAACTCCTCTGAAATCAAGAGAAATTGTCCACCTTAGCTGCACTCACAACCTCTACTCTTGTAGGAAGGCTGTAGCCTGAAACATCATCACTCCAGAGAATGCAGTGGATTTCTACCATTTTAGATGATGCTTGCCATTGACCTTCATGATCTTAGGCCCCAGAGTACCTTGTTCTATTGGCAGCTCTTAGCTATGGAGGCTATACAAACTGAGTGTGTAATTGAACACATGCATCATCACCATGTGCTAATTAGATGTGATGGATACTTTTGAACAGGGGTGGTTGTGGAGATCTCCTAGCCTGTGTAGTTTAAATCTTAATCTAACACCTGATCCAGGTAATGATGGCTTTCACTGTATATCAGAGTCAGATGTATTGGATCTTACTCTCTCGGATAGTAGATCTCCAGGACTAGGATTGCTTTTGAGCTCAAATAAGAACTTCTTACTCTTTGTGTCTCTTCAGCTCTACAGTAGCGCAACCCTCTGAGATGCCTCCGTCTCCTCTGGTGTGGGAGTAGCTCATGATGATGGCAATGAAGAAGAAGACGACGACGATGAAGTGGGTGGTGGTTACCCTTTCAGCGGTCCCCTCTGCGCACACACCCCGCGCACCCCCGGACTACTGACGCCCAGGCATCCCCAAAATACCTGCGTAGCATTTCACTGGAGTCTAGCACTAGCAAGAGTTGCTGATGTGTGTACTGTAATACTAACTAAAATGAAGTTCTAAAGAACCTACCACTGCTGATCGGGTCATGGAGGGACAAAGGGAGGGTGGGGGTGGGGGCAGGGTGTTAGCGTACAGTAGAAGTATTCCCACTAGTATGTAGGTCTACAGAGGTGTGCGAGTTTGTGTGTGTGCGTGAGAGAGAGAAGTGCACATGCACACGTATATACACACACATGCAAGTGCAGCCGGCGGATGAAGACGGCCTCCGTGGACTTGAATGTGTGCTGAAATGTCAGGTTGGCGTCCCTGAAGGAAGGCTCTTTCTGTTCATCCACGCTGTGTGTGTCATGCTTTATTTATTCACTGATAGAGGGAACGCCAGCAGTTTCTCCACATGGCATGGAGGCACCACGGCACTCTCCACCTCATTACCTCCCTCTCTCTTTTCCTCTCTCTCCCTCTCTCTCTCTTTCTTGCCCTTCCTGCATTTGTCCAGCTTGTCAGCTCGCAGTTAATTTATTTAATTTGCAGCCATAGTGTCAAATGAATCATTTTATAGTTTGTTTTGTTTTTATTTTTTGTATTTTGTTATATTGGCTGTCTAATCATGCTTCTTGTTCTCATTCTTTGCTTTCACTTTGATGTCTCATATCCAGTTTCAGAAATCAGTATTTGCAGATTTGTGTGACAGTGCAGAGATACTGATAGCAAAGACTGCTGATCGTGAAAGGGCATGCTGGGCTGGTGGTCCTGTCAGTATTTCGGCCATCGTTTCAAAAGGTAACGGAGAAACGTGGCCAGGCTTAAGCTGCCAGGATCCAACATATGAGATGATTAGTCAAATGAATGAGACGAAAAAAGGCAGGGCTGCTACAGGCCTATATACCTCACCCACCCGGATTAAGTGTTGGGGGCGAAAGAGTGGTGTTGGCCTGTAGAAGAATAGAGGAACCACACTGCATTAGGGTTAGATTTTTACAGATCTGTGAGGTTCCTCAAGGCCCACACTGGAATACTACAAAAGTAGTAACGCATATACAAGAGCATGAGGAGACATCTCGCGTATGGTAATATTCAGCTGCCATCATAAGACTGAGCACTATAATGCCAGTCATTTGCTAACAAAACTAATGTAGAAGGAATATGGATGTTTGTTTATTTATGAATCCATACAGTATACAAATGAGCCAAACCTAAACCGAAAAAGACTGAACTAACTACAGCAGTGACTTCACTGGGCTAAAGGAGATGTGTGGAACAGCCATTCCATCATAACCAAGATATATTCCCAAAACTTGTCGCTAAATAGACAAGTGCACCATTGTGCGAGTGAATGTGCATGTATGAATCCAAAGCATGTTTTGGACTGGCTGTGGCGTGGCCATAGCGAGCGCTGAGGTCAGTTCCACGTTCTCAACCCTCTAGCCCACCCTGCGCTTTTTTTTTTCTTCACAGGGAGGGTTGTAGTCTATGAAGGGTTAGAGTAAAGGAGTAGTTTCACTTACATATATTTCACACTGTCTGTACCGCAATCTCTCAGAAAAGGAAAGAAAAAAACTCTTAAAATGAGAATATTTAATATATTTTTAGATGACTATTTTTATTTCTTCCTTAATGTGCTTAATGGCATGCTTTCTCATGATCCACTGAATATGGTATGTAAATAAGTGAGTAGTTGATAGATTTCAATGGAAAAATAAAGCTACAGTGAAACAAGATGTGCCGTACAAAAAAAAGAAAAAATACAAAATAAAATACTACAAAAAAATCACAAGACAATACTGCTGTACAGAGGTTGAATTAGCCTGCACATTTTTTAGGGCTGTGAAATTTGATTTTATTTTTTGATTTTTTTTATTATTTTCTTTTTCTTTTTTCTTTTTTGCATATATTTGTAAATAATGTTTTTTTTTTTTCTTTTCCAGTTTTTGTTTTTTCCCTGCACTAAGAAGTGTAGATAAAGACGTAATCCAAACCAGTATGATTATGGCAACAAACAACACATAACCAATTATGTTAATTGTGTCTTGTGTGTACTGCAGAAAAAGAGCTGTGGATATGAGTAGTCTAATGAAGTAGAACCCTTTTATTATTATTATTATTATTATTATTATTATTATTATTATTATTATTATTTCCTTTAAAGAAACACTGAACTCGTTGTGTATATGTATATAATGAATTCACATTGTTGGTCTCTACCTCTGGAGCTCAATGACTTGGTTGTTTACCTCCACACGTTTTTAATTTAATGTGGAGATTTAAAACTTGAATGTCCCTTCCAACTTTTATATTCCTATAAAACCCTGTGCAAAAAATGACAAAAAAATCATGAAAATTGCAATTGGTTGGAGGAGGGCCCATTATATCCTTGTACAAAATTCCATATTCCCATGTATTTTCCCAACTCAGTGTTTTCCGACTGTTAGTTCACACCAATCATTTTTGTCATGTGTGAAGACCCACAACGACCGACATGGTTGGCATCCTTCACTGAATGAAGTTTCATTTGAATTTGACATCCAAATACATGGAAAAATATCTGAGCGAGTACAGGCTGTTGAAGATAACCACGCAGAATTATACAGAGTGTTCATGAAAGAGACTAACGTGTAACTTCTGTTGGGCCAATTTTAAAAGGTACTACTCATGCTGTCAAAGGTTTTTATAAGACATTTGAAGTTTATACTCAGAGGTAATGGTATTTGCATACATTTTACGACATATATGATTATAATAAGGAGATAGCTTTCGATGGCCTGGAAACAGAGGTGGCGATTTGAAGGGACCGGGAGGATACTAGATGTATTATGTGTTTGAAAAAAGCGGCCGGTCTCTTTTCAAAGTGTAGATTTGAAGTACAGTGGTGAAGCTCATTAAATAAATGTTGACATTTATGGAAATGAAAAGATTGTGCTTGTATTTTTTCCTGTGCTGCTGTTCATGTATTTAAAAGATTGATGACTGAAGAGGGTCTATTTTTGTTTTCTCTGTACACGTCAGTTCTTTAAGTAGAACTGATGCCATCTCTGAACTGGCTATTGATGAATTAAACTTGGCTGGGGAAACAAAACAATGAATTATTATAACGGGACTTTTTCTTAATAACTAATTTAAATTCACTGTAAATTTTATGTCAAAAAATGGATTTGACTGATTTTGAACATAACTATCAGAGTGATGCTGGCAGCATGCAAACTATGAGACCATAAAAGTGGCACAGTACAAAGGATCCAATGAAGCAGTGTGTAATTTTTGTTCTGAGGGGTCAGGAAAGTCATTTTGCAAAGCCTTTGAACCAAAAACTGCATTCAGAGCTGTCTGGAGCTCTGAAGTCTATGAAGAAAAGAAAATTGAGTCTAATTTTGATTCACTCTTTCAAGCAGCATTTTTCACCCAAATACACTGAGGATGACCCTCGTTTGCAGTTCAAGTTGAGCATTGACAGTACAGAGGGACCGGACGGAATTTAATCAGTTTAAACTAAAATGAACAGAACTGAGCAGTGTGCAGATGAGGGCCTATATGGCAAAATTCTATTTTATTTTTGTGATCTAAATGTTTTTTTAATTTTCCGTAGTGTAATTCAGTAGTGAATTACTTTGTCAGTTCTATTGAAAAAAAGCTGATTTATTTCTAAACAACCTTACATGCAGTTACATGTCCATAGACGTTAAGTCATCTAAAACTCCACTAATGTGCAGCATCCACCAAGATGATGCAATGATAGCCAGTTCACACCAGGACTCTCAACACACGTCAGCCGTTTAACAAAGATTAACTCAGTTTTCCGAGATTATGAGTGAGAATTTGATCCAGTAACACCCTTACTCATTTAGTTATCTTTTTCTGACGTCATTCAAAATAACATGTCATTTATACAATCCTGTGTCCCCGTCACTGCACTGGGATCCACTCAGAACCCTGGAATAGCACCTTCTGTTGTCCCACCAACACACCTTTCAGCAGACACACAAGCTTTCCCTGGAAGTCTCCCATTCAAGTACTAACCAGACCCAGACCTGCTTAGTTACAGTGGATTTGCATGTTAGCCAGTGCTATGGCTTGAAGTTAAAGAAAAGGTAAAGGAACATGTATATACTGAATATATACTGTATGAACTTATTGTTGAACTGGAGGCCTCAAGTTCTCAAAAACAATCTGAGAAGGACTCAAATAAAGGTAACTTATAGAATTACGTAGAGAGTATTAACAACTCTGAACTATGTTCATCTGTTGATCATCGCATTCATTTTGCAAAGCTCATAGTCTGTCAATGTTGAGCTATGAGAATAGGTAAACATCTTTAAAATAACTCCACAGGCATCTAGACCTCCAATAATATCACTCTGGTGTTAAAGATCAGAAAGATGGTGAGCAGAAATAGAACTGAAAGGTTCTGACTTAAAGGTCAGAAGTGTGTATATAAATGTGAACGTTCATTAGCATAAAGTAAAATTCACAGTAAACTTGGGCTAATTGTGTGCTGAAGTTGAAGTGCAGTCAGCTCATGCTGCAAGAGACTGATCAGTAATATGGTCCAGATAACATCCAAAACTTCAAGCTTTCTTCAACTATGCTTAATTAAAATGGTGATGACATGAGTAGTTCATGCAGGAAAAACTAAGTTTAAACTGGACCACTGTAAGGAGTCTGATACATGAACTATTGTGCTGGTTTGATCTTAATTTAAAAAATACTGATAAAGAAAGCAGATCTAATTTAACATAAACCAAATTATGTTAAGTACCATTTCTCATATGATTGTCAGCAACATTCAAATTACATTAGAGACAAGCAATAACTCAAAGAAAATAAAAAGAAACAAAGAAAGTACAGTGGTACCTTGAGATACGAGTTTAATTTGTTCTGTAACGGAGCTCGTAGGTCAGTCAACTCGTATATCAAACAAATTTCTCCCATTTAAAATATCTGAAATAGATTTAATCCATTCCAGCCCTGTGAAACATCCCAAAACCATCCTAAATTATGGACAAAAAGCATGTTTTGAATTAAGAAAGACACATATATACTTTACCAATGCATAAGAAAATATTTCAACTTCAGATTTCAATAAATATTAGTGTAAAATAATTTTTGGAGAATTCTCGCTCTAGCATTTTAAATTTGCGGGGAATTCAATGCCCGCGGTACTGTGTATTACAGATGCATAGTGCGCGCTGTACAGTAAAATCTCTCTTCTACCATTTCACTTCGGCATCCGACTGCTGCCAAGAAATTCAGCAACTGACTGAAGAATGTGATGCCATGGTTTGTTCTTTGCAGTTCAGTACAAAACAATTTTCACTCAGAAGCAGCAGCAAGTTCATATATATGTTCACGGCCAGGACGCGCATACGCTGATCATGGGTCTGCATGAAATAATATTAAAAGTATTTAACATAATTACTGTATGTATGTTATTAAAATAAAATAGGTTTATGGGTTTAAAACATTTTTACAATCACATTTTTCCGTATGTATGCAAGGAGTACAGCGCATGAGATTGGACTTGATTCTGAGGGTAACACGTGAGAAAGAATGAGATGCAGGTGTTGTGCTGCTCATACTGGACCTTTGCGGCAATGCGCCAACTAGCAGCAGCCACTTGTATCTTGAAATTTTGCTCGGATCTTAAACAAAAAAATATGGACGGAGTCGCAGCTCGTGTCTTAAAAAATTAGCATGTTGGTCTGCTCGTATCCCAAGGTACCACTGTACAGTGGTAACCCTACTTACGAGTTTAATCCGTGCAGGAGCTGAGCTCGTTAGTTGGAATGCTCGTTAGCTGGATGCATTTTCCCCATAAGAATACATGTAAAACTGATTAATCCATGTCAGCCGGCCAATATACAGTATACTTTAATATGCTAAATAATGTGTTTATATGGGTTTTTAAAACATAAACGTGACGACGACAACACTCATGTAGGCTGGCCGCTAATGAGAGGGAGACCGACGGTGCTCGTGTAGGCTGGCGGCTAAGGAGGAGAGGAGGACGGGCGTACATTTATGGCATGGTTACACTTATCATATGAAAGTAAAAGTAAAATGTATCTAACTTTCTTGTTCACTACCCTTTGCTACCTTAGCGTCGCTTGCAACAGGCACGTTTACTGGACAGCGGTCAAAGGTAATGACTGACCTCTTCTTCTACGCTAGCATCTAGGAGATGCTACGACCGCAGCGCCCCTAGCGGTTTGGCATACTTGAAGAATATTACTCGTTACCTGGAACAAAAATATTCTGAAATCTCGACTCGTTACCTGGAATACTCGTTAGTAGGGATGCTCGTAAGTAGTGTTACCACTGTACTTGAGAGCGCTGTGCACTTGTCATCATCTCGTAAGACCATTTCTTCTACATAAACACGTATAAAATATTACCCACTCAATCTTAAAGCGCTCCTGTGATGTTTGAATACTCCCCTTATGCTATTTCCTTGAGTTTAAGGTTTGGCATAATACTTCATCATTGCCTGACCACTTAACATACATACATACAGGGGTTAGACAATGAAACTGTAACACCTGTCATTTTAGTGTGGGAGGTTTCATGGCTAAACTGGACCAGTCTGGTGGCCAATCTTCATTAATTGCACATTGCACCAGTAAGAGCAGAGTGTGAAGGTTCAATCAGAATCAGAATCAATTTTATTGTCAGTGCACAGGTACAAGTACAAGTACAGCGAAATTATCATCAGTCAGAAGAGAAACAGTGGAACACAATGGGGAGGGAGGGGAGGTGATAAAAAAATAAAACCCCCCTCAACCCCCGTACTGCGCTCTAAGTGGCGTGCAGTACAAGGGCCCAGGTGGGAAAAGAAAAACATCACCTATTACGCCTAAAGCACAACGACAAGACATAGCAAATGGTGAGGGAGGGGCTGGGAGGGTAGGTGGGGGGGTTGAGACAGGCCAGCAGCGGGAGACGAGTCTGGCAGTGTCAAAGCGCTCTCGCAACAGATTCGTCATGCCCCCACCCGGGAATAAGCCATCAGAAGCGGTTGGTGATGGGTTGGGGTAGCTGGAGGGTGGGGCAGGAGACAACAGGTTGTTTGCCCTTCTGCAGTCAGAGAGTCTGTGTTTCTCAGTCCGCACGATGACACGCGATGAGCACAGCAGATGTGTAGCCTTGAACAGCTTCCAGGCGCCCAAACAGTTGCCTCCCTTATCAGGAACACGATAAGGTGACAAGCAACACTTAGCCCTCCTGCAGGAGAGTTCTTCAGCCAGGCAGTCAAGGCCAAATAAGGAAAAATAAAATTTAGTGTGAGCAGACCTGAATTTGCATGGTCACCCTTGGTTAAAGGATCTCCAATGTCCAGCTCTTCACAGAACACCATCTCATCAGGATATTATCCAGCCAGGTATTAATGTCAATGTCCGTCAAAAGTCAATGTCCGTTCTGCCCCACAGGTCGAATCAAAGTTGGGCGCCTCATAGGCCAAGACTAGCAAACCCAACACATTAATTTCTCAGTAAACGAACATATTTTGTGCCAATTCAGCAAAATTCTTTACCAGTATTCCAAATAGTGTGTCCTCTTCCTCAT
>BRDA01008534.1:30219-40411 GCA_036984385.1 Crenuchus spilurus | reverse complement strand
GGAGTATATGCAAATTGCCATTATAAAAAATGAAGCAGTAGACTTTGTGGACATTGATGTTTGTGTCATTCTCAAAACTTTTGGCCATGACTGTATATTATCTGCATGTTTTCGCACAAGGAATCTCTTTATTCTCCCATATTGTTTTATTTAATCTTTTATTTTATTATTCTCATGAATCCCCCACCACTTGTTTTCCCCCATATGCAGCCCCCACCTTTTCCTAATGTGAATGAGCAGTCATCAAAGCATTTCATTACCGGTTGTACTATGTATGATTGTGTATAACAAAGTGATTTGATTAAATTGTGCCCAAAAAATAAATTTTTTTGGAGATGGAAATGAGATTTTATTATTGATGTAAATGATAAGTTAACCCATCTTCAACAAACAAGAAGTCTATCTTTAAGACTGAGGTCCTGATCATCTCCATCCTCAAACTGGCTTCTCTCCTCACCTCTCTGACCAATAGCGAATGTGTGCCGAGTGTTCTGGTGTGGACCGGCTGCAGATGGTTGAGGTGAGCAATGTCAAAGCACTTTGATTGTCTAACAAAGTGCTGTTGAATGGAAGCAAGAAAAGAAGAGCAGTAAGCAAATGGGATACAGTTAGAGTCACGTTTATTTACAGCAGAATCCTGACTGAATGGGAGGGGAGGTTAAAAGAGATGAAATGTTTAAGGTACAGCTTGTCAGGATTCATGTTTTCACTACACAGTTCTTAATTTAGTTTTACTCAACGTTTATACAGAATCCTTTTGGCTGTAATGTGAACAAACCAGCAGAGCTTAGAGCTCCCTCTGCTGGCAGGGAGGTCACAGGGAGAAATGGGGAGAAGGGCAAGAAAAAAAGTATAAAATAAATCTACAGCACTAAGAAAAGTTGAGAAGAAAAAACAAGAGGGATAAAACAACAAAAGAAGAATCTGCCATAAAAAAAATGAAAAGTTCTTAAATTTTCAATGCAATCACCATAAACCTCAACTTTATTTTCTTTTTTTGCCCATAACAGTGGCTGGCGGGGGACGATGAAAACAAATTGCGGGTAAACAGATGCCCGTGGTGCTGGCTAGTGTCCTGCAGCCAGACACAAAAAAAAGACAATGTTTCTGAGGCTGTTTTCACTGAGGTCCTTGCACTTTTGTGGGAGAGTCAGATCCTAGTCCAAAGCATTCAGATTCTTTCTGATCCTTCCGTCCGCTCATTTTTTTGTTTATGTTTTGCTTTTGTGCGACTGTTTGTTTCAACCGTGTCTGTCGTTCCACAGGACTGTAGTTGAAACGGGAACGCAGCATGAAGTACACGCTATACACTTCACATGCAAGGCCAGACAACTCGCAGAATCATAATAATAATTAAAAAAAAACAAAAAACAACGGGTAACAAAAAGAAACCTGCAGACCTTACACTTTTTTCACTCACACTCTCTCTCTCTCTCACACACACACACACACACACACACACACACACACACACACACCTTTCAGTTAATCAATTCCAGTCTTTTAATTGCTATGGATGTAATAGTGTGGGAAGAATAACCAGAAACAGTAAAATAGAAGAAAAAGGACAAAATAAAAATGCATCATGGCTTGTTTACATCACCGGGGTCCAGATTACCTGGTCTTAAATGGATACTCCAGCATTTCTCAACTTGACCTTTATACACTGATGACTCAGTTGATGTGTTGGATGCAGGTGTGAAGATCTCAGAAGTCGTCAATGATAACCAACAGTGGCCTCCAAATTCCCCTGATCTCAACCAGAGTGTCCACGGGATGTGCTGAAACGGGTACAATCTGTGCTCCAACTCACAACAGAACAACTCTGTGCAAGATCCAGAAACAGAACATCTTCAGAGGTCTTGCAGAGTCCATGCCTCGGCAGGTCAGAGCTGCTTTGGTGAACCAACAGCATATTAGACATGTCTTGGCCTACTTGCCTACATCTCTGGCAAACCTTATGACCTCAAAACATAACAGAAGTCAATGAGCAGTTGCAGCTGAGCATTGGCTTCTACTGTAGGAGTCTAGTGATGAAAAAATGCTAGTGTGTTCCTTTAAGCAACCTCTTCTAAATGCTTGAACCAAGCTTAATGCCATACATTAACACACACACACACACACACACACACACATTTCTCTTCAGTACTAAAGCCCCCTGTCTCTACGCTGGCTCTTTAAAGTCATCACCGTTCATTCCCTTCCGGTTAGTAACCTGTGCCTTGCAGAAGGGAAAGTGCACAAAAGCCCAGAATAAAAGTGCAACTGACTGACCTAGCAAAGCTTTGAGCTCCCAAATCATACAAACCAGAGCGGGGAAAAGACAAAAAAGAAACTGCATTCTTTATCAACCCCTGCCGGCCACACGAAAACATTCCACCCGAGTACAATCCCAATCCCAATCCCAAAAGCATCAAAAAGGTTTTGGGGGAGGGGGGGTAGTGGTAGGTTGAAACCACAATTCCTCCACAAAGGGGAAAAAAAAAAAACCATCATACACACTCGCACACTTCGTAACTTCACACACACTCACACCCAAACATAACCCTAATACATGTGTACACATATATACATAGAGCTGTGTGCCAAACCAAAAGGCAAGGGCACACACAAATTTTTATAACGTATCATTTCTGTATATGCCAAGAATAAAATCTTTCTAAATAAAATACATGTATCTGCAAACAGGTGGGATTTTTTTTTTTTTTTTTTTTTAAAGGAGTGAGGTCTTTTTTTAGATCGGGAAGAAAGGGTGAGGAGGAAGGCCCTGGGGTCAGTAGATGGAGGGATGTTACAGGAAAAAGAGGAAAAGTGAAGGAGCGTCTGTGGCCTCATCTGTGCTGGTCCCTATTGGGGTCATCACTGTTCAGAGCTGAGAATTTCCCAGCATATTTTGTCCATGGTACAAGAGGAAAAAAAAACACACACATCAACATAATTCTTGCAGTTCATAGATCCATAATGATGCCAAACGGGATGAGGGAAGAAAAAATGTAGGGAGGAAAAAAAGTCATCCAGGGCTCAAAGAGCACCAGTTTGTGTCCCATAAACACGTCCAATAAGGAGTGGTCTGTCAGTCCATTTGGGACAAATAAGGGAATATATGAGAGCAGAGTGCGAGAGAGTGAGAGAGAGAGAGCACGCAAAAGAGAGCTGGAATGAGAACAGAAGAGGTAGAGAGTGATTTACCAGGGAAAAGTAGGAAAAGGAAAGAGAAGAAATGGAGGAAAAACATGAGTAGAATCCATCTGGCAGTGAAGTCCTCAAACTTGCTCTTCCTCTGAACATCAGAACAGACGAGAAGACGATGAGCGTGGCTTTTCTCTTCCTCTCTCTCTCTCTGGGGTGGGGTAAGGGGGGGCTGAAGGCTGCCTGTCCGCTGACCTGGGGATTTTGCGAGGGGGGCATCATACCTCTAAGAATCGAGAGCTGCTGGACTTGGCATGGAAGGGCTCAGACCACATGCGTCGCAGGTCACCCTGAGAAAAATGCACAAAAATAAAATTACACTTACAGAGATTCCACAAAACAGGTTCTCAGTGAGATGGATAGCTTCCACAAAGTTAAATAGGGACGTCTGTTAGCCCAATGTAGTAGTAGCCAATCAACCCACCCATTTGCTAGGATTCTCCCAATCACATGTAATGTCTCTGATTCTAGAAGGGTGAAGACCATCACAGGCCTCCTCTGATGCATGTGAAGTCAGCTACCACCTCTTCTCCAACTACTGCAGCATCATGCATACATCATCACTAGGCAGCCAATGTGATTGGAGAAAAGTGCAGGATCCCCAGTTCTGCTGGATCAATTGGCATACGCCTGAGCCAGCTAACATTACTTGGTAGTGATGGGTGACATCTACTCAACTAGAGAGAGCAAAACCAGTTTTGGCTACTAAAGGCAAAGCAGCATGACCATGATCCTTTGATCACAGTGTCAGCACCTTAAGGTCAATTTATTCTTCTGCATCAAACCTATGCCGTAGTCTATGCCGCACCTTGACTAACACCTCTTCAAAAATGTAACTACGCGTCATGTCAAAGCAGCTGTGAATGGTCCAGCACAGTGTATCCCCTCCTCTGCATTTCCACCTTCGCTGCCAATTTTAAAGAAGTCATTACAAGCTGAGAAACTCGAGGGAAACTGGTTCTTATATAACAATGAATGAAGTTGAGGAGAGACTCTCAGAGGAAGTATGAAAATACAAACATCTCCGATTCCTCGACTTCGTACTCTGAGGAACTCAATCAGTGGCACAGACCCTATCGCCACCTAGTGTTTTTTCTGTGTAAGTGCAGGGTCTCAGACAGACCAACACGAGCATAAAATGTTTACTACAGCATTGGTGACACACGCAGGCTATGCAGTAGGCAACGAGTTGACTTGACGCAAAAAGTATAAATGGGCCTTTAGTCCATTCAGCCACTTTGAGCCTTATGAATATTTAATGACTAGTTTACATATAAAGATTGGTGGTTCATTTTGTGTTGTGTTTAAACCCATGAAAGAAAAAAGAAAAAAAGTGTCCTGCATGGTGACACTAGGTCATTTTGGTGCAAATGTAGCTGCAGAATTCAAATACAGAGCAAGTGTACTTCCAGCTCACATTAATATCATAAAATTACAAAACACACTATTTTGTAATTTATCATAATATAACACAGATTATTACTAAGCCAAATTCAAGATAATCCCACTGTTAATTATATGGGTTTCAATTTTACATTTGTGAATTTCTTTTAGCTTCATTTCAACATTACTGTAAGACAGGGTTCTTGCAGGTTTCGCCGAGTTAAATTTAAGACCTTATTAAGACCTTTTAAGACCATTCCCAGTGAAATTTAAGACCAACACGACAAATTGCCAAAAACTTTCTAATTCCACATAGAGAGGTGAAACAAGCCATCCATAAGCTGCATAAACAGAAAAAACCCACCTGAGAAATTGCTACAATATTAGGAGTGGCAAAGTCTGTATTTTGGTACATCCTGAGAAAGAAAGAAAGCACCGGTGAACTCATCAATGCAAAAAGCCCTGAACGCCCACGGAAGACAACAGTGGTGGATGATCACAGAACAATTTCTGGTGAGACGAATAAAACTAGCTTTGATACGGATTACATGCATAAGATTTGAGCTCGGGCTCGACATGTTGTCGGGTGTCACAACATTAAAAATGTGAATAAAGTACGTGCTTTAAACACCAGGAGCTTCACAAACACTGCGCCCGGCACCTTTTGCTTTGCACTTCATACCAAATAAGAAGGAAAGGAACCTAGCATGGCTTGCAGCATTACAACTTAAATATCCTCCAAATAGATATATATATATATATATATATATGCTTGTTGAAACGTTTTGCACCGAAATAGTGAGTTATTTACAACTTTTTCAGTTCCTTAGTGAGGCTTTATATCCACTCATAAGATCAATCAATCAAGTATATATAAGTACACTTATAAAATTTTTTTAAAAATACAACCAACTAATGTCATTATACAGATTTATTTTTATTATACATTTATTATTTTTCAAAGTTTCACAGCAAATACGATCTGAGCTCATCCAACCTCCAACAAAACAGCTGCCACATAGTTGCAGGACTTGCCCAACCCTGCAATGCACAAGCAACCCAGTGTCTCAATTACTCCAGTTTCCCTTACCATTAGCCATGCCTGGTAAATTACCTCGGCTGACAGTCTGATTCGGCTCTACCTCAGCTTTAAATGAAGTCGCCGTGTTTGTTAAACACTACCTTACCTTATTTTGTTGCTATAAAGGTAGTTGTATGCCTCTGTGCACTTATAGAGCAGCAATGAACGTACGCTTTTCACAATATAAACACTCTAACCTGAAACTAAACACCGGCTTCATCTGTGAATCTCGGTAAAGTTCAGGAAAATCGTGGATAACGCCATATCCAGTAACAATGGGAAAAGTCACTAGTCGGGGAAAAAAAAAAAAAGTCACTAAAACTAGCTAAGTATAGCGACAAAACTGCTAAATTGCTAATTCACTTGGCAACCAGTGTTGCCAGATCTTGCTATAGAAACAAGCAACCAGCTCTATGAAAACAAGCCCAAAATAAGCCCAACTGGCAACCCACCACATTCTGTTAAACAGAGGCCGCTTGTAAACAGTATAAAAGTAAACATTTATTATGACATTATACCTAAACCAAAATTATGCTAAACACTTTTAATATAAACATTTTGAATAACTTAAATTATTTAATAAATTCTTTGAATAACTTAAAATGTTTTAAGCTCTGATCAAAAGAAAAGGGCATTTTGTTTGGTGTATTTTGATCTCATTGTCTGTCAAAATGGATCAAATGAGTTTTCCAAGATGGTCTACAACTGATTGATGTGTGGCGAGCTGGGAGATAATTTTCAAAGAAAGCCAAGCCCAGAAAGCAATTTCACGTTCAAAAACAAGCCCAAAAAACTGCAATCTGCGACTCAAGATTTGCGAGCGACTTTAGAAAAAACAAGCCCAACGTCGCTTATAATAAGCGGATTTGGCAACACTTGACAACAGATGTGTTATCATGAGGTTATCATGGACTTTGTAGTTCCCACAATGGTAGTCCCACCAAGAAACACAGAACAGAACTACATTTACAGTGATGCATTTAGTAGACGTTAGCAGAAGTTAGCAAAACTAACGTCCGATTAGACTACGCTTTTTTGGAATTAACAGTAGAAATTTAAGACTTTAATAACTTTAAGACCTTGGATGGCTATCTGGCTGTTTTTAAAACTTTTTAAGGCCTTAAATTTAAAGTTTTGAATTTTAGACTTTTTAAGACCCCGCAGAAACCCTTGTAAGAAGATTATGACTAAAATTCACTTACATTTTATGAAAGTGGCCTATACAATGTTAGATCAGAGTTCTCTAGAAACAGACAAACTACCTTCAGGTAGGCCATAGTGAGCAGAGGCAACAGGGTAAAGGGCACCAGGTAGAGTAGAGCTGGCTGAGCGGCACGGTGAATCCGAGAGGCCACAGTCGCAGTCAGCAGACCTGAGAAAAAGAAGAAAAGTGAACAAATGTGTTTATTGTAGTTTGTGGTTTCAGACCACAAGTCCCAGCAGATCCCAGTTGATATTAGAACACAATTAACTAAAAGCTCACAAAGCTGTGGTATAGAAGTTAAGGAAAGCAGAAAGCAAAGATCTGAAGGTGACTATTCAAATACACTGATTTTGGAAGTGTGGACATGATTACAAGAAACCATGAGATCATATATTATATATATATATATATATATATATATATATATATATATATTTTTTTTTTTTTTTATGTGAATGGGTTCATTGTCACTGAAATTTGCAGTTCAATGCACCATAAATAAAATAATGCTTTTTTAAAAAAAGTAAATATAAATAACCCTGTAGTAAAACAATCAAATGGACTAGTGAAATTTGGGGAGGGAGTCAAGTAGGCTGAGTATTTAAGTGTCCAGATTTCCTGGATGTCAATTTTCACTGTGGAACAAATCCAAAATGCTATAAATTACAGCAAAGGCACCATTCCTTTTAATTCTAGTTCATCACCTTCCACCTCCTATCTGTACACAAAATCACAGATGCCAACCACACAGACACAGTGAGTGCCTGTTCCTGTTTCCAAAAATTCTGACAAGATGACAAAATCAACCCTAGTCTGACACCTGGATGGCAATGATATTACCCCAGTTCACTATACCAAGTACAAGAGTAAACCCATCTGTTCTGCTTCACTCACCCACGAAATATCCAATGAGGGTGCAGTGAAAGTAAGAAACTCGCTGCATGCGGCCGGACATGTTGGCAGGTCCAGGTGCCTCTCCGCTGGCCTGTTTCTTATAGTTATCGTAACGGAGAACAAAACAGAGTAGCAGACCAGGCATGACGATGTCCCCAATGCCCAGCATGGAGAAGTGGCTGCCCGTGGAGCTGGGAAACACCAGTTTACCAGGCAGAGAGAGGCGGGGCACATCACGGCCCATACCGGGGCCCAGGTGCAGCTTACGAGAGAGAACATCCAGTGGGTTATCAGCTGGCTGAGTGGCCACTTTTACCATGACGTTACTGTTAAAGATGTAGGCTGAGAAGAAGACCTGAGGATGAAAGAAAGAAAAGGTTTCAGTCCTGCAGCATTTGACATTCAGTTCCAAGCTGGATATTACATCATCTTATATCACTACTGGGCACACAGCTAGGATCGTAAAGTATTATATAATATTACATCAGAGCTGATGTTGCAGTGCAGGTTCTGTTTTGTAGCCAAATCAAATAAAAAAAATTGATTCAAGATATTTACTAATTTTATACACACACACACACACACACACTTCCACTTTATCGGTATGTTTTCTAATATATTAGTGTTTTTTAATCCATTGCATATAAAAGACTAATCAAATAAAAATCTTTGTAAATTAAACTTTCCAGAAAAGCTAAAAACTTTTGCACAGTGCTGTGTAAAAGCACTCATTCATGTGGTTAATGTTACTGATTTCTTAGTGAAATTAACGCATGTACATTTTAATGCACATTCACTCTTAATGTTACATTTTGCAGACTGAGGTCTGAACAAAATGATAGAAAAATTTCATTTTGGCTTATTTTCTTCCAATTTTCAAGTTTTATTCAGTAAATGAACACTAAAGTGTGTGCTAAAAGTATAAAAGAAGTGATGTTTTCTGCAGAGAATGTGTTGAGCTCAGCACATTTACTCTGACGTTTCTGTTTCAAGCTAACAGCTCTGAAAGAGGAAGTATGCCATTTCTATCAGGCCCTGAATCGTAATGCTGACATTTTCACAAATGTCAGCAATGAAATTTAGAAAAACCTCAACAACTATTACGATGAATGCAGTGAGGACATCACGACGCATGGATGCTTGAAACATTTCCCGAGGACATTCTTGGCTGAAGTGACTGGAATGTCAATCATCCACAGCAGTTCTTCCCAATAGTTGTGGGAGCACAGTGAACATTTTAGAAGCTCAGACTGTTTACAAAACAAAAAACCCTGCTCTTACCCAGAACACATCGTAGATGAGGAGCCCAGAGAGTAGCAGGCAGGACACCTTCAGACTGGGCAGACGCACGAAGGCAATCATAGCCACACACAGACCCATGGCAAGCGCTGCAGGAAAAAAAACAAACATTCAAACTTGGCTCAGGATAACAGCACATGAGATTAGAGACGTACAATAAGCCTATGTGAATGAAAGGTGGTTAATTATAGAACATTCACTATTAGTTAACGTAACTGGTTAGATTTGGTTGTGAACAGTAAGAGAGAAATCAATTGTCAGCATTTAAAAACAAGGTGTTTTCTGTGTTGCATGCAGACACTATTTTCTGGAAAGGAAAGTGCTTTTCATTTGAAAGGTCAGAACATTATCCCTCTGTCACAAATATCTTGTGCCGTAACCTTGCTGACTGCAATGCCAGCACAACACTGCGGGCAGCCGTAGGCTTGTGGTCAAGGAACCAGTCCGATCCCCTGAACCAAGAGGACATGACTGAAGTACCTTGCCTGCTGCCTGGGCACCATGGAGAGGGCTGCTCACTGCCCCATAGTGTGTGTTTCACTGCTGAGGACAAATTTGTCTGTGTGCAAGAACACCGGTCAATGTGTCACTTTCGGGTATCACTAACGATTGTTTCAAATGAACATAGAAATTGTGAAAATAACCAAAAAAAAAAGGTACATTCTTCTTTAAAATTCATGTAGGATGCATGACTGCCACCATTTACAGTGTTATTAGTGAAAGAATGAAGAGCCGTCATGTCTTATAATCCAATCTTTATACCTCTGATCTCTCAGTGCAGTCAGGGCTGCTCCACATTGAGAATCATAAATATTAAACATGTTCAGTACACTCAGTATTCTGGTGTAAAACATGATGACATCATGCCTGAAAGAGTCAACCAAAGAGCCAAACTGAAGGTGTCAGTGTGTACGGAGAAGTTAAAAGAGGTGAGAGGTGGAGCTGCAACAACAGCATTTATTTATAAGAGTATTTATAATGTGAGCTTTTATGGTTTCATCCACATACATTTCTTTCTCATGTTTTTTTTTTATCTGAGCAGGCAGCTCTTGCTCACATTTCGTGAGGCATGTCACTTTTACAACATCATTTAGGATTAAAAAAAAAAAAAAAAAAAAAAAAAAAAAAAAAAAAAAAAAAAA
>BRDA01008534.1:0-18818 GCA_036984385.1 Crenuchus spilurus | reverse complement strand
AATATTGACATTTGCCATCTCCACATCATTGCATTCAGTTTTTATTCACAATTTGTTTAGTGTCCCAACTTTTTTGGAATCCGGTTTGTATCTATTTGTTTTATATTTTAGTTCTCTCCATATATAAATGCCTGGTGTGACGCTTTCAGTTGTGTGTGTGTGTGTGTGTGTTTGGGTACTCCACATTTTTCGTGTGTGTGCACGCATGTGTGCACCCAGTGAGGGACTGGAGCCCTGTCCTGGGCTTAGTTCAATAGTGTGATGCTCTGCCCTGCGCCCAGTGAGGGGGTAGGGGACTGACCGTGACTCTGTTAAGGGTTAAGCGGGTGTGATAATAGATGGATGGATATAGTGTACATTCTATTATTTTTCATAGAATTTTTTTTTCTCCAGAAAACGCACTCAATCTCATTAAAAATGTGGTACACTCCAAGACTAGGCTTAATCCCAGTGTCTGGGAAACGGTCGCTGTTTAAGATCAAACGGATACATTTTAATTTCAGCTTTTCTAGTGAGGCATTACTGTCCACTGCTGACCAGTCATATATGCAAGTAACTTGACATTTCATTCGTTTCACATTTACTGTTGAGATTTTTACTCATGTTGCAGTTTATGTGAATTTATTTATTTTGTAGGTGTTGAAATTTAAAAATAAAACTGACAACTCAATCTAAGAACCCTGGGAATCTTTTTTTATGTAGAAACAAGTTTATAATTATATTTGATAGATGTGTTAACCACTAAAACAGGTTTGGGGTTTAAATCGCAATATTCTCTAAAAAAAAAAAAAAAAAAAAAAAAAAAAAATCGCAATTAGATATTTCACTCAAACCGTGCAGCACTACTCACTACTGCACTTGTTTTTCTCTGAGTGCTTATATTTTATTCACCATTTCATTCTTGTACTACGACATCCAGTGTGGACAGAAAAGTAGAAATTTCATTGTATAGGAAAGTGTGTTTCTTTACTGTGCATGACAAAGCTTTGAACTTGAACTTTACGTCATGGTGAGGCAGACCATGACAACTGTGAATGGTCAGCTTGATATCATCTGCTTTCGGTGCCATTTTTAAATTAGTTGTAAGAACATGGATCATCAGAGTAAGTTTCTTTGTAGGATTCATCTTCACCACACTACAAAAAGTGCCGTATTCAAGGCGAGATTTCCTCAACACCGGGACATAGAATATATGACTGAAGTCAACACTCGTATTGAAGCTCCATCACAAACTAGTGTTCTACATGTGTAATTGCAGGGCAAAGCTGACACAAATGCATACTTGAACACAATCAATAGCGTAGGCCATTTGAATAGACTATGGCTTAGACTCTACACTCTTTCAGTGCAGAAGCACAAATAAGCATTAAGAGTTTTAAGCCATGACAGGATGGCAAGATAATGCATCTCCATCTCTCCTGCTTCTTTGTACAAAAGCTGAATCACCTGCGTGGCTACGTAGTTACTGATGCCTACGTCATTACATCAGCAATTCCTGAAGATGGTCGGGGCAGGCAAATCTGAGCTGGTCTAAACAACTTCATGTGTAAAGGGTAGAATTAGTAGTCCTGTTTAACAGGACTTACTGTAACCGTGTGCATGAAATATTCACTGTAGTTTAGTCCTATTCAGTTTGGGTTAGTTTTTGAGGTGGTTATCTAATCTTTATCTAATGTTAAACCTCTCAAACCCAGATCCAACATTACTACATGATCTAATACTGCATTCATTCACTCCAAGGAAAGGGTGCCTGGTGGATAGGTGCACTTGGAGACCAAATACAAAAAGTAGTCTGAGACAACCCCCTAACCACTGTATCTCTCCTAAAACATGGTGATTGTGTAGACCACAGGGGAATACCCCCCGGGAACAAAGGTCACCAAGGTAAACTACCAAACCAAGTGGATATACACCTTCATCAGCAATGAAGACAAACTGGCAAAATGTTTCGGGATACAGGGAATATGATTCAATATATTGTGATATATTGCAAGACTAAGCAGATGTGTTGAACTGTAATTTTTATAAGCTAATTTAGGAAATCTGTAGCACAAACAAGACACCTTATGCATAATATATATGCAGTCAGAACAGCGTGATCTGCATTTTGTCACAGTACTGCATTAGTGCATCTAAAAAAATTCAATATTGCAAAACAACCTATTAATTCAAAAAGGTTAATTGCCATTTTATATTCATCACATGTACAGTGACCTTTCAAGCCTTTGTTCTGAAGTTGGTCAATATGGCTTAGATCATGAAAATGAAAATTTCAGAATCTCTAAGAGAATATATCAAGTTTGAGTAAACTGCTATTCAAACAGCATCAACGTTATAACTAAGGGCTTGATATTTTTACTTTGAGTATGATGAATATAAAATATGATTTACCTTTCTGAATTAAAATTATGTACTCATTTCTGGAGATACTCTACTAATCACGTACAGATTATTATAACACTGCCCTTTAGCAATCTGGGATTTAAATACAGGACAAAATTCACCACCAATCTTTACATAAACTATTAAAAATCTATTCTGTTTTTGGAATTGATACAGTATTACAAAGTTTTGCAATATTTAAGTGAATCCATATTTTATTGCAGTTACGATATTGTAGCCAATATTCTGTCAGCATAAACGGTGATCAACTCAAGTTCCAAAAAAACATACACAAAAAAAAAAAAAAAACAAAAAACGGTGATTACGGCTGAAATACTCAAATGAGCAGAACAGAAGGGTATATGTAAAGGTTTTGGAATTGCAAATGACCCGTTTCTGAAGTTCAGTTTCCCTAACTGGACTGTATAGACTTGTTAGCATACACACTAAAATTGTATAGCATTTAGACTTAGAAACTCAGTCATTTATTTTTTTATGAAAAAAGCATTCCACAATATGAGCTTTTAAAATAGCAAAAAAGTGCTAGAGAGGCTGTTGACTTTAGCACAATGAGTCACATTTACAACACTAACTGAGCTGTAGCAGCATCACGAATACAGCACAAGTGCATTTACATTCCCACTTTATTTACATTATCACAACACAGCAGACCAAATGAAATTAACCTATCCACATGCATGGTTGAAGCAAAGATCTGACCACCCTGACTTAAAAATAGAGATTTCACCTTAACACAGGTGCATCAAACTGCATTAACAGCAAACTGGATTAAGAATAGTCAAAAGACTTATAATGTGAAGGGAGCTGCAAAAATGTTTAATGCAAGTGTTAAAAAAAAAAAAAAAAAAAAAAAAAAAAAAAAAATTGGACAGAAAGCCAATATTGATGAAAAATATACAACACATGGCTGTAATGTATACAGTATGACATACAAAAACAACCAAATGAGGATGTAGGCTGGTCAGTGTAACGATAAGCCATATTTGTTTAGATATGTGTACTGTTTTTTTCCCCTTAAGGTAACAGTCACAGGTGGTAAAACAAATAAATGGTGCCATTTCTATTCAAATATAGTCCTGAGGGATAGGGGAGAGCAGGGCACAACCTGTTTTTTTTTGTTTTTTTTTTAAAGGATTTAAGTAACATTAACAAGTCTGTACGCTACAAATAAAAATATAAACTTAAGTTGATTAAATCATAGCAGTGCAACAGCTTTCTGCTGTCATTGTTAGTGCTGGCCCAAAACAAAGGTGAAAAAGGCCTTTGGGTGGAAGTCGTGGGAGGGGAGACAGTCAGCATGGTTTGTACAGACTGCAGACATAGGTGAATAACAGTGCATGTTGTAGGCTACCCTACGTACAAGGCAGGTTTTGTTTCTTATACAAATCTCATTCCATCTTAAATGATGCTGCAGTATCAGATACGTACTAGTGCCAGAATGAGGCAGTTGCATCATTTAAGGTGGAAGGCAAAGTTTAAATAGTAGAGGTATATTGCATATGAACACCTAGCCACACATGATTCTACTTCTTTTGTGTTCTGTAGTACATTTTCATTGGCTACTGATGAGAACGCTGATCAAGTCAAGTCAAGTGGCTTTTATTGTCATTACATCTGAGTACAGGTACACAGTGCAATGAAATTACGTTCCTCCGGAACCATAGTGCAACATGCAATGACAGTACAGTAGACAACAAAGTGCTAGGTGCAACAGGACAACAGAGGACTAAACACTATAATAAATACAATAAATACAGCAGACAATTTAACAGACAGGACAAGACAGTGCAGTACCGATGCGGTACAATGGAATGTCCGTGGCGCGGATAAGGTGCAAGAGATATGTAACATACTGTAACATATAGATGTGCATGCTAACAGCAGTTACTGAGGTAGAGAGTTTATGGTTTGTAGTTTTTGGGTGAGCAGCAAATATTGCTGATAGGATGGGGATGTTAGTGTGGGGGGGGGTGTGCTGAGTGCTAGTGTGAGTAGAGTGCTGGGTGGGTGCAGTCTTTGTGTTTGGGACAGTCCTTGTGTGGGTGTGATGAGTGGTGTGGGGTGGGGGGTACAGTTCAGTCCTTGTGTGAGTGTGGGTGAGAGGGGTGGTGGTGGGGTTCAGCTCAATCTCTGTGAGTTGAGGAGTCTGACTGCCTGGTGAACGAAGCTGTTGCAGAGTCTGGTGGTGGAGGCTCTGATGCTTCGGTATCTTGATGATCAGTGTACAATAGTCAGTTTGAAGAAATCCAACATGCAATTGGGAGGCCAAATTTCAATCCTGAGTCAGATCTGAGGCTGCACTACTCTCACACCACTCGATTCTCTCTTCAGCTGTCAAGTTGAACTGATGAAAAAAATCCGCAGACTACAGCCAACTAGCACAGACTCAGCCAAACTGAGAATCAGGGCTAAAACTGAGCAAAGATACCCCAGCTTCAGTGATACTTTTGTATACTCTTTGATACTACTCTCCATAATTTGGTGCAAAAAAAATGTTTGGCAGCTTGGAGAAAGTCATCAAAGTACATTTCGACTTTTTGCCCTTTTTAAACTTACAAACTTGTGTGATTAAGGAAGTCAATTATTCCATAATTATTTGATGCAATTATTTGAGAATCACAATTATTTAAGCTGACAACTGTTTTCAGTTATTACAATTCACAATCACATTATGTCACATCAAACAAAAATCTGTTGGTTAGGCTGACGCAAATGAAAAAAAAACATTTATTTAGACATCATCAGGTTTACTTATATTTCTTTCTGAACTAGAAGAGTTTTCATTCACAAACCAAGTTATGAGCTTTAAAATGTTGATCACCTTTCAACAAAATCACATTTAATGATTTTCACTTCAGTCGTGACCTTCAGGTCACCAGACCAGATCCTTAACCACTAGGCCATGGCTGCCCCATAGGTTTTCCCTTGCCTGTGTCACCTTTGGTTTGATCGCATCGGGTTTTGACTGATGCTAATCATGTAAAGCTGCTTTGTGACAATGGCCATTGTAAAAAGTGATATATAAACACATTTTGATTGATTGATTGTAATACAGTGGAGAACTAATCAATTGTCTTGTGACTGTATAACTGGCGTTAAAATCATAAGGATCTAAAAAGAGGCAGTGATGAATAGTTGAGGGTGAAGAGCATAAGATGTCTTACAGTAGATAATTGACTGGAAATGTATCTGAAAAAATAGATAAGAGTAGAGAGGAAGGATAAGGGGATACTATACTTTAAATGCAAAAAATATGTAGATATCTTCTGTTTTCCATTATGATAAGTTGATTACTAATACTTTTACTATTTATTATTATTATTTTTTTTTAGTAGTAGTAGTAGTAGTAGTAGTAGTAGAAGAAGAATATGTACAACTTATACTGATTTTAATAATAAACGTGTATTAATTTAAAATACTATGCTACTACTAACAACAACAACAACAACAACAACAACAAAAATAATATGAAATCCTTAAACTATAAAACAGTAAGGGAAATGAAGGACAAATTACAATTAAAAGAAAATTTACGAGTTCTACACCTGTATTTTACATTTTAGGTGAGTTTCAGCTTGTGAATGGCGGCCTTCTGTCAGGCATTTTCCTGGAGAGTTTATTGAGACCCGTCAACCCTGTAACTGGCTGTTTTAGCTAAAAAAAAAAAAACACAATGTAGTTAGTTAGCCAACAATTAGCTACCCGTGCGGCCCAAAAATAGCTTTATGACACTTAAATCAACTGGCAATATACAAGTTAGAGAAACACTAGTTAATGTTGCACAAAACGGCTTATTCACTAGTTTGCTCGCTCCATGCGTTAGCTGAAGCGTCTGATTGGAACTCTCCGTTCTACCTTAAAAACACAGCATTTGCATTGGTGAAACTGTCGTCGGGAGAATGTATCTGACTGCATATTTAATGTGGAATGGGGAGTTCCCATAAGACGCAGCTAGCTAGCTAACTAGTTTCGTCTGTTATGAGGTTATCATGGGCTTTGTAGTTCCCACAGCGGTAGTCGGCCCAAGAAACAGCGTGAAAAGAACTACATTTACACTGATGCATTTAGTCAACGTTAGCAAAACTAACGTCCGATTAGACTACGCTTTTTTGGAATTAAAAGAAGAAATTTAAGACTTTAATAAATTAAATTTAAGACCTTGGACAGATATCTGGCCATTTTTAAGACTTTTTAAGGCCTTTAAATTTAAAGTTTTGAATTTTTGACTTTTTAAGACCCTGCGGGAACCCTGATAAATGGACAATAATACTAACACACACACAGCCCAAAAATAAAGAATGTGTTAGGCCAATAAATACTTCACAGTCAGTTATACTGATGGTGCAATTCCCTTTTTATAACCACTTTAATGCATAAATAAATAAATAAAGAAAATGTCTTGGACAGAAAAGACACCATTAACCTTATCAATACATTCACTCCTGAGGTGGCATTTAAAATTTACATCAAAAAGCTCCTGGTTTGTATGTTTATGGTCATTATGCTTTCTGATGTTGCATCTGTTCATAAGAACTTTGCACATAGGACATTTTTCCCGGACAACAGATCTCACGCGAACTCTTCTTTTGAGTGCATAAATTCCCAGGTCGTCTTCTGCCCCGAGTGGACACAGCTCTGCACTGGCTGGGAACTACTTGGTACTGGGTGTGCACGGCTCAGCACTAGGTGGGCACAGCTTGGGATTTGTAGAACATGGCTTTGAGAGGGGTGTTGCGGTTGATTGTTTAGTCTTACACACAAATGGTTTTCAAAGTCTTTACGTAGCACCATTGACTGACAGTATATGCAGTGGTATTGGAGTTGTGCCCTGCACCCTAAACCACATCGGTGAATAGTGTACTCCTGAAACATGAGAAAATAAATTCTATAAAGTGTGGGGCCATAAAAATAATTGTAGGTCTCTGAAAGGCTTAGTAATGACAGTAACTGGCTTTTGACACAACAGTACAACATAAATTGTACAATATCTAAAGATGTATATAATTATATAAATATGATTAAGCCTCAAATGACAAGGTATATAAACCTTGCTGAGTAAACTGTTTTAAAAGTTGTAATTTGAGGCTTAATCATATGTGCAGTTTACAAAGTCTGATATTTATATAATTAGGTCTGATATTTATATAATTATATACAACTATGACATGTTCGGCATTGTAGGTAACTATTATATGTTAGATATTGTGTGACTTCTTGTACAGCCTATGTTGTACTGCTGTGTCAAAAGACTGTTATTGTTGTGTTAACTGACTTACCTTCATGTTGGACTGCTCGGTTAAAATGTAGTTTGAGATGACTCCTAAGTTTACTGGCTGATGTTGGCTTATAATAATATATGGTGCAATGATATTTGTCGCAGCATGTGTCACATCGCTCATATATCGGCAACGATCTTCCTTCTTGTATGGAAATATGCACTGCAACACACAACCGTCGCAAACCTCCTTTAACAATCGCAGTTTACATGTGTTTACCGCGTATGCACTGCCACAAAACTGCTGGCGTAAATCCGTGGCTCTGCAGTCAGACCATTCTCCATAGGGTCTCCCTACACACAGCACAGAGAGCAACGTCTCAATGGAACATGAACGTAGCCGACAAAGACAAAATGACTTCTTTTTTTAAGGACACCGAAAATACCAACATGGGCAAAATGACAAATTTCGGTATCGGTAAATTTTCAGTTTATTGCCCAGGCCTAGTACAAACTTAAAGATTTTAATATCTAAAATACCCTGAATAATCTGAGGGCAGAACACCCTCAGAAACTAATTTATGGTTATAAAATGCATTTAATACGCAGAAATACAGTATAAAGAGCCATTGCATCGCAGACATAACTCCTGTAGCCTTAATAAATGCCTCTATTGAATAAACCAGGGTGAACAAGTCTCCTACTGCAGCTACAGCTGCGACACACAAAAACATCAATAACCACCTCATAAACTTGCAAAGCTATAGTAAAATAGCAACAATTTACTCACCAAAAATCAGATTTGTAAACAAAATCCATTCTCCTCTCTTTCCTTAAAAACAGATTATCAGTGTGCTTCAGTTGCATCAAGAAGTCCTTTCCTATCACATTGAAGCTAATGCTAACTAGATTGACTATCCAATCAACAATTCTGAATATGGCAACATTGCCAGATGCCAGCTAGAAGGTACCTATGACCTCAAAATCTGACTGGTTGAAGCAACAGTTCCATCAATATTTATATTGTGTTAAGAGAGCTTTCAGAACGACTTGTGAAGGCCTTGGCAGACATCTTTGACTATGTCTGGCAACAAACGATGGCTGAAATATGATTGGTTAAATGCTTTAATATGAAAATGCATGCCTAGAAACAGCACAACCATCTGAAAAGCTATAAAAGGAATCGGACAGACCATTTGGAATTATTTAATAAGTATTCATAGACAAAATATAATTAACATCAGCTTGTGATTTAGATACTTCTTAGGGCAGCAATGAAGGCCTTGAAGGCCCTGTTGGCCCACCACTGATAAAATGCACTCAGAAAGCAAAAACAGGTGGTGTAAATAGCATCTGTAGCCCAATATGCATTAATCAAGTTGAGCAGATATATTCAGTTTGACTTCAGGAGAAGTGGTCAGGAGGACAGGTCAACCCTTCAACAGACTAAATAATTGATTAGCCATTATTATGCACTCTGTGAGAGATTTAGGCCTAAAATTGGATAAAAATTTCACTTCTTACAGTAACTCAAATTGTGCTATATATCGTTTTTGCATTGCAAACAATACTTGCAACCAATTACATGTTCTTACATAACATGCATTTAATTTACTAAGCTTGCATGACATACTGATGGTCGATATATTATCAATACCATCTTGAAATAACTGCAGATAATTCCATATGGTAATTGCACATCCTATTTTTAGCTTGTACAGTGGGTAATTTCCTTCTTCTAGACCAGGGGTTCTCAAGCCTTTTACAAGCTGGGCCCCCACCACGCTGGTTCAAAGCAGTTTGGGCACCCTTCTAACCCCGAACCCCCCTTCCACCCATGTCTATATTACCAAGTTATTATGAATAACCTTATAAATAAATAACTTCCCTATGTCCCAAAATAACCCTTATTGTATGTGTTGAATGTATTCAACTTGGTTTCAAATCATTAGTTTTATTTAAAGGAGAGTTTAATTGATTACTTTTATAATTGTACATAAAACAAAAGTTAGAAAAATTACACAAAATAATGTGAATAGGTATAAATACATGTCACATTATTAATATTATTTAATTTAAAAAAACAATCATTTAATTCACATTGTGCCAAATTTGAAACATTTCTTGCACGAAAAATGTTTTTTTTTCCCCCACAGTTGTTTTCAATAAAGTTCATGATTTAATGATGTGCGATGTGTGGCTTTGTGCGTGTGAGACTAGTATAGGCGGCTAATCAGAGTCAGGACTTAAACATGTTATTTAAAACAAATGTATTTTTGCAGGGAAATTATTTTGTTTATGACTTTATGATTGTAGTTCTGAGTGTGTGTGTGGTAGTTGTGTTGTAACATGGTGAAAATGCAGGCTAAATAGCTAACTGCACGCCTAGCAGTTAAAAAATAACTATCTAGGGCTGAGATAGGAAGTCTTTATAAAAACCTTTTTGTGGGGTTAGTCTTTAAAAAGACTTTTTAATGGATAAGTGTTTAGATGGATAACAGCCAGAACATAAATAAAAGTGACAAGAGAACTAGAATGGCATTTGTTGTTGGACGTTTATATAGTAGCACTGATGTCATGTCGGTTCAGAATATTGCTCGTTGTTTTAATTGGTGGATCTGAAATGAATCTATGTGGTTGATTTGTTTTTGCATTATAATCCAACCGCTTACATTTCAAAGGGGATGCATTTGCTACATCTCCTTTGTACTAATAGTCAATGAGTCTGGGATGTTTCATTATTTTTTTCCACCGTCAACCTGACCCCCTGGTTGAGAACCATTGTTCTAGACCCTACATCATCCTATGCTGGCCACTCAGTGACTCATTGTAATGCCCATGATGTTACAAATGTTACATTATATTATTTACATTAAAATTGTTTGTTAAAAATCATCAGTATCTATCAAAACCAGATAATCATCAGTTATTGAATCTTAAAATTCCAATATTGAAAATAATGGTACTATATTCATACAACTCATACAAAAGATTTTTATATTTCTGCAAAAAAGCATATTTTTGCATATTTACTAAAGCAAAAGTATGTTTACACTGATTACTTATTAAATCAATGATTAATCAATATTATACTACTATAGAATGCTGAAAGAGCTGACAGTTTTACCTCAAACTACAGAGTTCACTTAAAAAGCACCCTTATAAAAAGAAAAAAAATTGTATATTAGTGTGTAAAAAACATTACAGAAATGGACAATAATGGGTTAACTTACTAAATTAATTAAAGACTTGATCTTTAGTTAGCATGCTGATTTAGCTTTTTTCTGCTGAGTAAGAACTAACCCGAGATAAACTACATAGGGTTTTGGCCTTTGAGGAAGGAGCAAGGAAATGCTGGCCTAGATTACACTACAAACAGTGATGTCATAAACTGTCACTAAAACTCACTGGGTTTGTTTTCCTGACACACATTAAGGTCAGTCCTACTCTACACCTGTTAGTGGAGACTCACCGCCATTAAAAGGAAAGCCCAAAGATTAGCCAATTTAAACCACAGCCTGGCAAACTGGCCAATCAACACCCCCACAGAAGTGAGGATAATCTTTGTGTGAAGTCTATAACCGATGAGAAGAGAGATAAAAACAGACCATTCATGGTTCCTATGAGGCACACCCTGAGGCTCTGTTTAAAACAAGATTGTTTCATTGATTTTCTAAACTTAACCCATCCTGGATCTTGAGATCCACCCTGGAGTGTTCGGATCTACCACACCTAAGTGATGGTATGATATGACCCTGAAAGCCTTGATTACCTGGATCAAGTGAGTTAGATTAAAGTTGGAACTAAACAACAGGCTGGACCAGGATTGGGCACCACTGTTCTACACATACAGCCTGAGCAAAACTTACAGCACAACACTGAGGTTGTAAGAAAATACATTAGAGTATCACAATATTATATTTTGTATTCATGTATCAACTCAAAAACAATATGGATTTAAATTAATGGTTTATATGTAAAGCTTGGAGAGTTGTTTGTGTTGCGTTTAAAGATCCAACCACTAGGTGGCAGTGCTGTAATTATCTTCAGCCATTAGGCTCTTCCACTCTAAAAGAAACAGCAGCACACCAACGTTAGTACTAAAAATAAGTTTCATAAAATAAATAGTAAAAAACATCACAATATCAACCAAGTTACCAACTTAGAATATCACAACATATCACAATATTTTGAATCTTTACACCTGTAACATATATCAACAGGTTCTTGCCAGTACACAACTCATTTACATATACTCTTGATCAAAATCTTAAGACCAGTTTAAAAAATTGCTAGAATGCGCATTTTGCACTATTGGATCTTAAGAAGTTTCTAAGTAGAGCTTCACAATGCTTTAAAAAAAAATGGTGCAATTTTCACTCAAACATTTTTTTTTGTTTCTGAAGCTGAAAAAATCGTCTTCGAAGGCCACGTCTTCTTCAACACCACAAAATTTCCCATTTGGACTTTGCAAGGGAGCACCAAACATGGGACACTGAAAGGTGAAAGAAAGTTGTTTTCTCTGATAAGAAAAAAATTTAACCGTGATGGTCCAGATGGCTTCCAACGTTACTGGCATGACAAGGAGATCCCACCTGAGATGTTTTCTACACGACACAGATGGGGGGTGCCATGATTTGGAGTGCTTTTTCCTTCAATGGAACAGTGGAGCTTCAGGTTGTGCAGGGGCGTCAAACAGCGGCTGGCCATGTGGAGACGTTGCAGCGGGCATCGCTCATGACTGAGGGCCCTCGTTTGTGTGGTAATGACTGGGTTTTTCAACAGGACAGTCCTGCAGTTCACAATGCCTGACAAAAGACTTCTTCCAGGAAAATAACATCACTCTTTTGGAACATCCTGCGTGTTCCCCTGATTTTAATACAATTGAGAACATTTGGGGATGGATGGCAAGGGAAGTTTACAAAATGGACATCAGTTCCAAACAGTGGAGGCCCTTCATGAAGCCATCTTCAATACTTGGAGCAACGTTCCCACTAGCCTCCTGAAAACATTTGCATGAAGCTGCCTAAACGATTGTTTGAAGTGATCAACAAGAATGGTGGAGCTACTCATTACTGAGTCCTTTTTTGACACTGATTTCTGTTTTGAGGGAGTTTTTGGGTTTTTTTGAACTGTGGTCTTAAACTTTTAAGCAGCTGATGAACAGCCTATTTCAGTTAAATTGTTGTTTTCAATAAATTCCCTGCTCGTTTGTCTCTTGCACCCATTTCTTCTTTTAACATTATGAAGCTCTACTTAGAACCTTCTTAAGATCCAATAGTGAAAAATGCAAAATCTTGCATTTTTTTTAACTGGTCTTAAGATTTCAATCAGGAGTGTATTGTATGATTTATTTTCTTTAAAGGTGTAACCTGACCAGGCCTGCAATAACATTTGCATAAACAGGCAGGTTTTGGTACCTTTTATTGCCAAATAAGCCAATACTGATAATTACACGCAAAAAATAGGAGTAAAAAAATTCTCTCAGGATAACTACTATGTTGACATTATTCATGACAGAAAATAGTGTAAAAGTACAACCCTGTGTTTATTGTTGTATCAGTCAGCTAGTTTAGCTTAAATCTGACATTCAGCCTGTTACCCATCTACACATCAAAACTACCATTATGGCTATTTCTGAATAACAGCTTCAAAATATTTCACTTCTTAACACTAGTGTTGCCAAAAAGAGTAGGGGAAGACTGCAGCCCTGCATACATTTCAGCCAAACTACGTGTCTTGGCTGATGGTGAGCAAATAATTTTTAAATTATACTGCTTACAATCTAAATAAACATCACTGATCAATGAACCATTTATCTGTCTGGCATGCAGTCGCTTCTGTCAACAATCAATAATCTTGGCGCAAATTACTATGCACTACCGATTCTGAATGTATCAAACTGATAATTTGTCCAAGTATGCTTAATCATGTTACAAAGATGGTCATGTTGTAATGTTCTCAGAGCCCATGGGAAGAAAAATCTATTACTAGGGTTAAATATTTAAAGTAATTTAATGGTCCTAAAGAGCCTTAATCTTTCTTCCTATAGCATATAGTCAGCCTCCTTAAAGAAATAGCTCTCCAATATATAAAAATTACAACAAATGTAGTCAACAATCCAAGAAATGTTTTATGTAAGAATGAGAGTGTAACCCTTTTTTCTCACATGAATGTGAATAGCTTTTCTTGTCACATTCCTTTATTTAACCACTTTTCATGCTCATCTTCTCCTCTTTGTTAGTGATTATAAAAACTATTACCATTAACATTACAATTGTTGGTAGGCAAGAGTGACTTAACCTTGCATCAATAGTATTGTGAAGAAGGCTGTGAGCATATTTTGGGTGGTGGCGTGTGTTAACATCAGAATGGCCAACTGGCAATCTCCTGGAGTGGTATGGTTATGGCGGTCAGATATGTATGTTTTAGTCGTTTTCAATAAGAACTTCAATCAAAATGTCTTTACTGATTTTGTTGTAAATGTGCCGTAAAAATCAGTGGTATTTCAAGTCAGTGCCTTACAAGTTGGTGCTTGACTGAAAAGGGACAATGACCTATCTTTGGCTCTGTGAATACAGTTCTTGTGTTTACTTCTTAATAAAATACTGAGCAGTAATGTCACAAACAACTACATTTGGGAAAAAGGGTGATATTGTGTACATATCTGTCTTGGTAAACTATGGTAAAATTCATGACTGTTAGCATTACCATTTCAAATTTTAACTGTCATTAAAAATGCAGTCAATAACAGTCACGAAAGTGAACACTGTGCATGCTGATTTTTGGAAAAATAAATTTTCGGAGATTAAACTTAACCAAAAGTTAACACTTCTAACATTTAGAAATTAAACTAGTAAAGTTTGAGTTATGAACTGTGTTCAGAGACCCAGATCCGCAATATTGATTTTCTTGGTTGGATGAATGCAATAATTTTTAGAAAGTAAACATTTAGTGTTCCTTTATATTTGCAACAAGGAACATGTTCTGGACAATTACCAATAATGGTATGGCACAGTTGATGTAGTTTTTATGTTTACATAAGTTACTATGTATTTTTTATGTTTAGGCAAACAAAAGACAGTGCTGCTAATTTTGTGCTGTTTAATATAACACTTGGTGAAATTCTTTAAGTGTTTTTAACTTGGCACACAGTGACAATTTTTGATGTATTCAGCAACTATTGTTATATTAAACTTTAATACCATTTCATCTGTACCAGTGACTGATTCCTTAAAGAGAAATCAGATGTCTATGGAACATTTTATTTATTTTTTATATATATATATATATTTTTTTTTTTTTTTTTTTTCCCCTCTTATGTCAAGATATGTGAAGACCTCAATTAAATTTAGAGATGGGCGATATGGAAAAATCAAAAAGTTTCAGGGATTTTTTTTTTTTAAATACACAACATGCCACTATATTACGTGACATCTGTTAAGTTAGAAGACAAAAAGAGACACACTGACCAATATAGTGCAGTGTGTAATGACAAATGTAATGACACACACACAAACTAACACACACTGGGGAGAGGAGGGCAGTGAGCAGTCCACACTGCCTAGGGAGCAGCTGAGGATTAGGTACTTTGCTCAAAGGCACTTCAGTCATGTCGAGTCAGTTCAGGGTATTGAACCAGCAGCGTTCCAGTCATAAAGTCAATTCCCTAACCCAAACACAAGGCACTTACTGTATACACTAAAAACAGGGCTATAACACACAACTCATTAAGCATTTTATGCCAGTAGAAATAATTTGTTTAAAAAAGTGATACTATCCATCCATCCATCTTAACCACTTTATTTAGTTCAGGGTTGCGGTGAGGCAGGGCAATCTATTTATAGACATACACACATTCACATCAGGGTAATTTAGGATAACCAATTCACCCGACCTCCATGTTTTCAACCAGCGACACAGGAGGAAACCCATGAAGACACAGGGAGAACATGGAAACTGTGTAAAAAAAAATAAAATCAAACCTGAAATACCAGCAGAGAGGCAAATGTGCTAACCACCAAGCCACTGGAGTGTCCCAAAATACTATCATAAAACAAACATTCAGTGATTTGCATCCCAACATTTTACATGCTGCACTGCCAATCCAATCTTAATCAACAGGACTAATTATACAATCATCTTAACTAGTTCATGCACAGATTATGAAAGAAATGAACCCAGATTTTCTCCTTCAGGCTGTGTATATGTAATAAAATGTAAATAGCCTCCCAGCAGGCTTATAATCTCATCACAGCATTGTATCAATGATGCAAGAAATGTGGAAAGCATTGTCGAAACATTGTCACAACGTTATCGTGCCTGTTGGGCTGTATATGCAGCAAGGTCAAGCACCACTAATGTTAAAACTATATGTTTACATTATAGTTGCATGACCTTAAATGCAAGTGCAGCAAAACATACAGTAAACAAAAATGGCTGACAAATGGCGTTGAAATGCACAGTGGGAAAGAGATTTTTTTCATAATTTCTGTACGAAAGGGTTAAAATGACAGTATAATTAGTCTTGTTAATTGGGATTGAATATATATGCCTTGTAAAGAACTGCCCACTGTAGTGACCTCCACGCATAAAACATTGTTTGGAAGCGTTTTAAAATACTTAACCATATAGTCTTAAAAGCATATTTAGTTGTAATTATTACGATAAGAATAAACATTGTAATGGTGCCCAGCTCTATCACACAAAAGAACCGAGAAAGCCCTGAATGCTCAGAGCCTGTAAAGAAGTGAGGATTAGCCTGCGTCGGTCCATCTGCTTTATAATGAGCTAAACCCGCAATTATAGCACTGCTCAGTTCTAACAGCAGACAACTACAGACACTTCTTAACATTAACAAGTAACACCACAACTCACTAACCTGTTCACTGTTAAAACAAAAGCACAAGCAGCACAAAACGCCAACGCTGTCACAGGCAGTAAAATCAGCTCCAAATGAAAGGCGTCCGTTAGCTTAGCGTGCTAACGCAGCCTCTGTTCAAATGAACGGGGATAAACTAGCACGGCTAATCATCCTCCTTTGTTGCTTAGCCAACCACGAACCACAAACACTAGGTTTTTACAATAACAGTGGTGTTTGGTGATATTTACAACACTCTGTTTATCTCCAATTGTTTCTGAGAGCTGGACTACAGCTCTAAAAATCACTTTTATTGTTCACGACTGTTAGCATAACTTAGCCTAGCCTAGCCTAGCGTACGAGTGCCAAAACAACGCCTCGAAGCTTTAAGTCGGTGTGAATGGATAATAAAGATGCAGATGTCGTGTTTGTAGGGCAGTGACAACACCCAGAACTGTAAGAAAATGACAAACATTGACCCGTTCTATGAGAACACAACGCAAAACCGTGACACGGCCGAAGCTAACTGCCGCTAACGCCGCACTCACCAGGAGTAACTCTGCTCCGCCATGTCGCCGAGGACAAACAGTCAGCGGGGTTTATCTGAACAAAACGGCGAGACCCGATGGAAAATTGTGCTCTCCTCCACAGTTTCAGCGTTCACCGTCTTCACCAAACCCCGTGTGATAACGACATGGCGAAGGTTTCTGCTCTGTGGGCTTTATCAGCCAGCAGACACCAGCTGGAGAGGCTTTACAGGCAACAGAAAAATGTCAATGATGGCTTAAGACAAAGCCGCTGTGCACAAATTTAAAAATAATATGTATATATTGGTCTCTTCCACGTCTGCCCGCCGTCTTTACTCCCTCCAGAAGCAGGCCCGAGTCTCGAAGGCCCTCACACTTGCTGTAAATCCATGTTTCAGTAGCGCTGTTTTCAGTCTACAGACACGGTCTATTCACTTGGCTGGAGCCCTTAATGGGAGCCGCGCAGAGAGCTTTGTTTTGTACGGTGAGAGAGGCTTGTGCACGCGCACTGCTGCCTCGAGAACGCGCCTCGTCGTCGTCCTCGGCAGGGTGGAGCGATATAATTGGATACCATCGATATCATGTCTTTGTGGAAGCCCAATTCCACCACTAAAACGTTGTTCATTTTAAGTGAACTGCTATTATTTTGAGATAAAAAGTCATTATTTTGAGACTTTAACTAATTATTTTGAGAGAATAACTCATTACTTTGACATACTAGTCATTATTTTGAGGCAATAACTTGTGATTTTAGTATATTAATTATTTTGAGACCTTGATACGAAGACATATCTCATTTTGAGATTTCAGCTAATTTATTTTGAGACATTCAATAATTTAAAATATAACATGTCCTGGTAGATGGCTGCACTGACTTTGGACACAGTGGACCAACACCAGCATGACATGGCTCCCCAAAACATCACTGAAAGGAAAATTTGCATTTCATTTGGAAATCAAGGCATTTCATACTTCTTTTTGCTGACAAGCTTTATGGAGATGTGGATTTCAATTTCCAGCATCACCTGCCCACACTGCCAAAAGTACTAACACCTGGTTTAATAACCATAGTATCACAGTGCTTGATTGGCCAGCAAACTCAACCAACCTAAACCTCACAAAAAATCTATGAGCTATTGTCAAGAGGAAGATGAGACACCAGACCCAACAATGCAGATGAGCTGAAAGCCACTATCAAAGCAACCTGGGCTTCCATATCACCTTAACAGTGCCACAGGCTGATCACCTCCATGCCACCTCAACAGTGCCACAGGCTGATCACCTCCATACCACCTCAACAGTGCCACAGGCTGATCACCTCCATACCACGCTGCACTAACACAGTAAATATATATTACTATATATTAAAATATATATAAGTATACATATACTTATATTGATATCAGTATATACTGCGTGATTATTGTGATTAACTATATGACATACTGACATTAATCACGATTTTTTTTCTTTATTATCACAAGTTTTTTAATCGTTTGACAGCCCTAATTCTAATATTTTGAGATACTGACTTTTGGATTTCATTGGCTGTAGGCGATAATCATCAACATTACAAGAAATAAACACTCTGTGTAATTAATCTATATAATTTTTGAAGTTTCCCTTTTTGAATTGAATTACTAAAATGAATGAACTTTTCAATCATATTCTAATTCTAATGTGGATTAGGTGGCAGCCAAAGGCGGGGTCCTCGGCGACCTGATCCTCGGACAGGGCAGCTAGCTGTTGGGACATGGAATGTCACCACGCTAAGGGGAAAAGAGCCTGAGCTTGTGCGGGAGGCTGAGAGGTA
>BRDA01008532.1:0-10201 GCA_036984385.1 Crenuchus spilurus | reverse complement strand
AAATGATACATTCTCTCAGTTTAAACTTTTGATCTGTGATTTGTGTTCTACTCTGAATAAAACATTAGATGTTGGCACCTCCACATCATTGCATTTAGTTTTTATTCACAATTTGTTTAGTGTCCCAACTTTTTTGGAATCCGGTTTGTAGATACAGCATTTCTTACACCCACATTTAAGCGAAAAACCATTAAATTCTATACAAATGTATTGTCTTTGAAGAAGCATTGACTTGCAGGTTGCACTACAGTTGATTCATGTTTATATGTACTGTATATGTTATACAAAAATACATCACCTGGTCTAGGTCAGTTACTCAATGTAGTCTTTTAATTCCTAGATAAACCTGAGTATTGCCATGCTGGACAACAAAACTCTGGTTAACGGGGTTCCTCTCAAACCCTCGGAAGTGACAAGGATGACATGTCAGGCTCTATTGTGTGAGTAAAATGGATCTGAAATTTTTACCTACCATTATTTTGTATTGGATAATATTCTTGGCTGGGCTAATATATAAAACCCCAAAAAAAAGGAGTTGAGACAGTATGGAAAATGCATTGAAAAGAGCCCCGTTTCTCACATTAACTTTCTTTTATTTCATTGCAGACAGTATAAACCAAATATATTTATTGTTTTGTCTGGTCAACTTAATTTAATTTGTTAATGTACATTTATTCCTGCAGTTCAGGTCTGCAGTGCATTCTTAAAAAGTTGGGATGGCAAAGTACTTACAACTTTGTTGCCATTCCTTCTGGCACTTTTTGCAATACTGATTCATCTGATCACATTACACGTTTCAACTGTGTGATGGTTTATACCAGATGCGTTCTTTGATGAATAACAGTTCTTGATGCACTGCTATCTGAGGGATCGGAGATCACAAGTGTTAAGCATAGGCTTGAGCTTTTGCTCGTTACATATTGAAATCCCCCAGATTCTTTGAGTTGTTTATTAATGCTATGCAGTGTAGAGCATGGATAAAAGATTTTTCCAAAGGGGTTGATTTTCCAAATCGTCCATATCCATTGAGAAATTTTGAAGGGGGCAGTGTAAGTCCAATAAAATGCTTAAATCAACCAGCAGAGTAGTCACTATTTACGTTGGTTTATTTTTCGACACATTCTTTGTGACGCAATGTTCACAGAAATTGACCACACAAATCAGCTGGACTTTTCAACACTGCCATCAAGATGACAAAAAAGAAACCTCACACCTGCTGTAAATAGTTTTTGTTTTGTTTTGTTTTAGTTAGTTATAGCTTCATTTTATCTATTTTTTCAGCATTTTCAATCTTTAAAATGTTTCGGATAAGAATGTTTGTGTTATGTCTTTAGCAAACATTTTTCAAATCAGATTTAGTTTTTTGTTTTTTATTTTTAAGTCGATACAATATTTCAACATGAAAAATTTGTCATGTAGGTGGTGATGTGCCAGAAAAAAATACAAGCAGTAATATGGTGTAGAAAGGCAAAATCCAGAGTATTCAAAGATTTCCAAGAATAAAATTCTAAATGTTCTGTGAACTCCCTTTGCTTGTAACAACACTTACTACACGTCGACCTTTTCTGTATTCTTCTCATTCTGTTCCACTCTTCCATCTCTTTAGTAGATGACAGTAACGCAACCTTCAGTGATGGGGATGGGGAGTTGGTCAGCAGCGTGTTAAGACTGATGCTGGATCAGTCCTTTCTGCAGAGTGATGCAGGAGAGGATGTTCTGCTGCTGACTTTGGGTCAGGAGATGATCCAGCTGGGACATGAAAAGGTAATACATTTCTTTGACAGTTTCAGGCAGGTTAACAAGGTGAAACTTGCATGCATCATTTTTTTGTGCAACGTAAGGGTGCTTTGTATTGTGCAATTCAAGTACAGTTTTGTTTTATGTATGTTTCAGGCAACCGTACAGTTTTGTCCTCTGGTAGAGGTTTGACTATTGTTTTTACTGCAGTAAAATGATGATTTCAGCTATCTCATAAACAGTTGTTAATCACTTAATTAACTAAGGATAAAGCCTTTCCACATGGCTTGACCATTTCTGTTTACATATAAACCAGTTTTAATTTCTATTTTGATAAGAGATAGGCAGTCAGTATGATTTCAATCAAGGTTTAAATAAATCCAATAGGACATGGAAATGTTTGTTTAAACTGTTGCAGTGTTTAACAAAGATGGGACAGTGACTGTGTTTATGAATATTGTGATGATGGTGACTTCATTCATTTATTATGAAACAGTATTCAACACGAACACACTATTTTATGGGGATCCGTTGCACTTTGTATGCCTCTTAAATTACGCCAACACTTGAACTACTTCCTGAACCAGCAAGTCTTCAGACATCATCGGTGGCACACTCGCCTTTATTGACATCAGCCTCAAGATTCATAAGATTTTCTGGATTTCCAATGCTCGGAAGCCTCGGCACAGTACGACCCATCACTACAAAATGCTAATTTCTGATTCTGAACTTTTAGGTGTGGCAGCCAGATGTGTGGGAGATGAAAATGCTGTTGAACCAGGACTCTGAGGAGGTAACTCATGTACACGATATCTATCCCATGTCGAGGAGCAAGATCTCAGCCATGCCGAAAGAAAACGACATCATCATGACTGATACATCCATCCCTAAAAAAGGTTGGTAGGATCTAGCATTTACAGTTAAGGTCAAAATGATTCGTTTTAAATGTATTTACAAGTGCGGTTAAATAGAGCAAATAATTTTTAACACCGTTTTCAAAACAACCCAGTTTTATTTTGTATTATTAAATAATTTGACTTTGCCCACAGAAATTAATTTAACAAAAAACAAAAACTACCATGGTCAAGATTATTAGCCCCACTGATGCTAATAGTCAGTTGTGTGTCCTTTTGCTGAATAACAGCCTGCAGTCATTTGCTGTAATTTTCAACAAGATAGTCTCGAGATAAGTCTGACATCTCCTGAGGAATCCCAGCCCTTTTCTTTTGCAAATTTCTCAAGCTCCTCCAGATTTGATGACCTTCTGGCATGAACTTTCATCTTCAGTTCACCCCACAGATTTTCAATGGGATTCAAGTCAGGGCTTGTGCAGGCCAGTAAATAACCCTCACTTTGATCTTCTGGAGGTAGTTCTTCACCAGGAGTGATGTATGTTTTGGGTCGTTGTCATTTTGGAAGAGAAAGTGATGTCCCAGACCACATTTTGCTGCTGACTTCTTAATTTTCTTTCAAAATCTGCACATATACGTCTTTCTTCCACCTTGATGAGATTCCCAGGTCCAGATGCACTGATTAGCATAATATTCCCACCACCATGTTTCACTGTGAGGGTGGTGTTCTTTGTGTTATAGCCTCTCCCTTTTTCCTCCAAACATAAGCAATATCTTTCTGGCCAAAGAGCTCTAGTTTTGCCTCATCTGACCAAAGGACCTGCTTCCAATATGCATAATCTTTCTCCAGGTTGTCCTTAGCGTACTTCAGTTTGGTCTGAAGGTCTTTTCTGCAGAAGTGGAGTTTTTCCTTGGTCAGCAATTAATTTCTGTGCAAAGCTGATTGTCTTTTTTGAGACAACAGTTCCTGATTTGGCAGTCATTCACTAATATTTTCGCTTTAGACACATCTCTCACTAGTTTTCTTTTCTCTTCCTACCTCTGCCAGGCTTGTTCTGTATTGTGTGGCTCTCTTTGAATATCTTGATAATACTTCTCACTCCAGTTCTTGTCACTTGGAAATGCTATGAAAACGTTGTATATCATTCTCTTGCTTTGTAAACATCATTGATTATTTTTCTCAATTTTAAACTGATTTATTTTGATTTTGGCCTGATGCTTTCTCAAGGGACATCTCAAATGCTTTCTGAAGCTTTTATACTGCGTGTAAATTGGCAGATAACCCTCAGCTCTGACACACTTTCATCAAAACAAAGTTAAAGCACACCATTGCTCAGCAGTGTTTTTTGCTGTGGCTAAATAAAAAAGTCAGTTCTTAATGGTAATAGTAAGGCTATTAATATTGACCCGGGTGATTTTTCTTTCTTTTGGAATAGTTCTGTTATATCCTAAAGAAAACTAGTATGTTTAGATATGCCATGTTGTAAAATCCTCGCTGTTATAAAATTACTTTTTGAAAAAGCTTTGAAATTCATATGGGCCTAATCATTTTGACTTTATATGTGAAGTCTGGAAAAGACATGTTATCTAATATTTATAAATGTTTGTAAGACAAGTGCTGGTTTGTAAGTGTACATCATAATGAAGCAGAATAAAGCATATAGAACAAAGGGGGACAATTAAAGCCGAGTAGTAATGTTATGCTTTCTTGTTCTTATTCCTTCTAGCTGAGGACCAAGTCCTACACACCACCAGTCACTACCCTCTCAAACAGGCAGAAACCACGCAGGAGGAGATTGCTGCTCCAGGAAAACTGCCCGAAACACCCCTGCGCATGGACCCCAGCATTGTGTATGAGTCTATACAGGAAAAAGCGGTTAATCCTGATGACCTGCTGCCTGAGGTTCCTCTGAGACAGTCACCCTCCTCGTATAATGTGAGTGAGCAACACCCTTAATAGCGAGGTTTGTCTTCTTGGTCCAAGAGTACCACTGCTATGCGTGTTCTGCCTGCTCACACCCAGTTCATCCCCAAATGGGCTTAATTAATCAATGTAGTTGAATCATGTTGTTGGGAGCAAAAGAAACACCAAAAGTGCAGTGTGGTAATACTTAAAAGACCCAGGCAGCGTTCAGCCCTGACAGAATATTTAAATGGAAATGGTGCATTGAAAGTATTGGAACTACATTAAACTGTATATATACAGAGGACTCTTATAATCCAGTGTGTGCACAGCCTTTTTAATACACATCTTTGCTGGGTGTCATCGCTGATACACACATCAAAAAGAAAATGTACCTCAAAGCCCATTGCAGTTTAAAACTGTTTAGACAAAACATTCTTCAGTCAGGGAACAGTGCAGAGACAGCTGCAGGAATGAAGAAAATGGCATTACATAACACTACTTCCAGAAGACAGGACTACATTGTAGGAAAAAAAAAAATTCTGCTAGAATAACTTCCCTAATTGAGCTAATTATCATTCAGGCAATGGAAATAGTAAATTTAGAGGGGAGAATAAATCTTTGATTTGATGTGGTTAAAGATTGGCCGATGTTCTTTTTGAATTAGTTTGAATTCTTTTGGTTCAACCAAACACAGAGAACATTTGGGTTGTTAACTGCACAAATTGAGGATTCAGTGAGTGGTTAGAGGGCCCATTTATTCATTTTATTTTCTGTAGCTACAGTCCTATTACTATATGTCGCTGAATCCTGGTCTTGTAATTGTAATTATTTATCTTTTCAGGTGGTGTGTCGATGGGTGGAGGAACTTAGGGATAGACTAAAGCGCTTCTGCTCCGAGTCACTACCACTCTTCTTCCTCATCATGTGGGTGGTAGTTGTAGGGGTTGTTGGCTCTGCCGTCATAATCAAGATTCTGGACCTCTTGTTTCCCACTTGTGAACACAAGTATGACTCCAATCATACATTCTCTGATTTTGTGTTTGATAGACATATAGGATGCCAGTTTTGTCTTCATATTGTTGGTCATTTTATTTTGGCTTGTGGACAGAATCCAGAAGTGAAATAGCCAGAGTTAATTACCAGGTAGTTTTGAGACAGATAATCCTAAAACATGAGATCTATTAGCATGTTAGGTTTTCCCACAGCATATTAAACTGTCTGGTTTATTCCAAAATTAAATGAATACATGACTTTCCTTTCCAGGGGATTCTTTCATCTGAACCCAGAGACACTGATGCCAGAAGAGGAGAAGCAGAGTCTGGTGGAGAATGTGGAGCTGGAGAGAGAGACTGAGGAGAAGAGCTGCTTGAGGGAAGAAATATACTGATCTTTCCTTTATCTGGCTTTTTCCCTTTGAAAGGATGGCTACAAATTGTTTGTTTTGCCCTTCCAAATGTAGCACTTTATAAAATCTGATTTATTCCTTTATTCATTTAATGTCCTGTTTCAGTGAGGCATCATAAGGATGTGTTAAACATTTCCTCATTTCTTGTTTGTATTAGCTGAGTGCTACTGCCTTGTGCCTATGGACAAATATATTGTGTAGGGTGTGATATAGGATATGGTGTAGCTGTGGGATACCATTCACATTTCTGCAGAAACCCATGTTTTTGTCATTGTTAAGCTTATTAATGCACACCTCCAAAGAGGTGATTGTCCACACACATTTCTAGTCATAGTAATGGAAACTGATGATATACACCAGAAAAATTTTCCTCACAAGACCTCACCTGAGCGACTGCACCATTTTAGGAAAACAATATTTAGTTTTAGGTGTGGTTTTGTCTGACGGTTGGGTGGGGAATTCACATATTGGCACACTAATTTGACTTGAGGTAGCTGTTTGAAATATCTTGGTTTGTTAACCAGCTCCTCTGAACTTTGTATTATATGCCCTAAACACGTTTCAGCCGATTCCATGAAATTGGAGAAAAAAAAATACCTCAAGTCATTTATGTTTATCCACATCCTATTTATGTTTCAGAGAAATATAAAATGTGTTTCTGCTTTTGATCAATTAATATGGTAGTATGAGGATATCGAGAGCATGTAAACTGAAACTTGCAATGCATAATGTGGTTGCACTACATTTACTTAATAAAATGAAATATTGAAAGGTTTGTTGTAATTTTGCCCCATTAAGATGTAGACATTACTTTTCCCACAAACATAAGCCATTGTGGTTGAGACTTGTGATGGCATACAGTTATTGATTGGTGTCAGGTTGATATCCAAATACAGGAGGGGCAAAAAGTGAAGAACCAATAAAACCAAATGTGAAGAACCAATAAAACAAAATGTTCCTACAAACATTTTATTCCATTATAAAAACATTCACTTTTATACCATGCTTTCACACAACTGTCCTCTAAAAAGAGTACGCAGTGAAATTGTGTTTTTTACATAATGGTCCTATATCACATGGTTATGGCCTTTACGACACTTCAGTTTAAAAGGCAAAAATCGGTGACCCTGAGAGCTTGCATAGCTTGTTCACTACAAGGCCAACGATTGTTAATAGTGTCTAGAAAAACCAACATGGTGATCCCACTTGGATTGTTGGCACAGTGATTTGTCTGCACCGAATGCATCAGTAAATAGTCTGCAGGCAGTTTTTAGTGTTTGACAAAGAGCCTGTGGTCAAAAGAGGCTCTCCTGTTTCTGCAAAGTACTGAACAAACATCAAAATTTCATACTCAAATATTCCACTAATTTAATGGAATGCAGGTGACTCTACAGCTCTACTCCTCCTCCAAGATGAAAAGTGGCCCAAAAGGGATGAAATGTCTGATGCAGCTAACCTTGAAAAAGGTCACCAAGTCTAGTGACTTAGTGAGAACAGAATTCGGGCCATAGAATTTCAAAGTGCTAAAGCTTATAAATCTAGTAACCACAGAACGCCAATTTTACCCCAAAGGTAGTGTCATGGGTCAACAGGAGCCAAATTCAGCGATCCACTTCTCATATTTCTCCAGGTCGGCAGCAGAGACAGACTTAGACACTTTCTTCAGAGCAGTCTGAAAATCTTCCATGGTTGTGGGCATGTGCATCTCATCTCTGGAAATGTTGCGAATCTCCTCTGGGGTCAATCCCTCGATCCGGCGCCTCATTGCCATTAGCGATGCATCCCTGTAGTAGTGACAAAAACCCACAGCTGAATAATAATAATAATAATAATAACAACAACAACTTTAAAGAGAAGGGGGTAAAGATTAATTGAGCAGAAGAAAAAGTGATTAGACAAGTTTTAAGCAGAGTTTTTAGGAGATGAAGGGTAGGGTATGAGAGATTGTGGTAAGGTTTCCATAGTTTGGTGGCCATGACTAAGTGTTTGGGAAGGACAGTAAGAATGCAGAAGACTACATAACATATTTACTTCTAAACACAAGTCCCCCAAAGTATCAGTTTTGCCAAGTTCATTATCAATATAATCTAGCCAGAAGAGTGAATGGCTATAATGGATAGAATAGTGAAAATCAAACCATTGGTTACCTGCACACATTGGTAATATCAGCACCTGAATAACCCTCCATCTGCTCTGCAATCTTGTCCATGTCCACATCATTAGCCAAGTCCAGCTCTTTTAGATTTATCTTCAACAGATCAACACGACCCTTGGCTCAAGATTAAAACACAAATAGTGTCAGTTTATAAATAAATTTGACTTTTAAGTGCTTTTTACAACTGATGTCACAAAGCAGCTTTACAGGGTTAGTAATAACAACACACCAAATCCCCAATGAGCAAGCCAACGGTGTCCTTGGGAGGAACCAGACTCATGGGGGACGCATCCTTCTCTGGTCAACCAATTATAACTTCTTGATGCAGTCAAATAATCTTATGCAGCTGTTGGAGAGTTCAGGTGTACTGATATGGTGACAATAGTGAAACAGGAATAGCACAAATAATAATAAATAATAATAATAATGATGATAATAGTAATGGTAGCAGCCAGTAAAGTCCATATAAATTTGAATGTGGTCAGTAATGTAGGGCAAAAAGCAAAACAGACAGTGCAATGGAGTCCTACAGGAGGTAAAAGGTAGGTGAAACCAAGTCCTTTCATTACTTTAAAAAGTACTTGGGGTAGTGAGATTACAATCCAAGCATGCTGGGGTGCTGTAGTTTCCGAGCATGCATGAGGGTGCAGTAGTATCGAGACTGCATATTAAAGTATTTAGCAGGGTTATGAAAAATGTAAAATGAAAATCGGGCTCAAAACTCATCTAATGTAGAATTAAACAGCAGACACCCAGAAATACAGCACAAGTTTCTCAGAGATCTCTCACCTCCTACAGTCCACATACGACACAACCAAACTTGGAAATGGCAGTAAAGTGCATTGCTGCGTGCATATGTAGTATTACCTGAGGGCAGAGGAATGTAGATTCTTTTCTCTAGTCGGCGTCTCAGAGCTTCATCAATGTCCCACGGGAAGTTAGTGGCTGCCAGAACCATCACCATTTTAGATGGGTCGTTTTCAGACGATCCTCCCACACCTGGAGTCCCCAATAAGAAAAAAACTATGTACTTTTTTTTTTCTTTTTTCTTGAATTTTAGAACTGCAAGGTAAAGTGTTTAGTAATTTGCAGAGGTGTGACAATTTTTTTTGTGTTCAATTTTTAAAGAAGAAGAAAAAACAACAACAGTCTTCTCCATACATACCATCCATCTGCACCAGCAGTTCAGCTTTGACTCGCCTACTGGCCTCATGCTCCTCTGATGTTCCTCTGCGGCTGCACATGGAATCAATCTCATCAATAAAGATGGTGGTGGGAGCGTAAAACCGTGCCTACATACCCACACACACAAGATAAGATGCTTATTGCTACAGAGCCAATTTGACCAACAGTTTCCCAATTAACAGTATTTGAGCAATCTGTTAAGCAGTAAAACAAATGAACAGTAAAGCCAATCAAAGGCTCCTGTATATGTATACTCACCATTTCAAACAGGAGGCGCACAAGTTTCTCAGACTCTCCTCTGTATTTGGACGTAAGGGTTGAAGAGGAAACATTAAAGAAAGTGGTCCTACATTCTGTTGCGACAGCTTTTGCTAGTAGAGTCTTTCCAGTACCTGGAGGACCCACCATGAGCACACCCTAAAATCACAAGAATACAAGCTACACCTTAGATACATGTTAAATCATTCATAAAGGCATTTTATTGCACATGAAATGTATCAACATTGATAAACACTAGAATTCACCAGCCACACAAATAATCCACAAAAACACCAGGACAAACATCTCGCACTTCAATTAAACCAAGTCCATATATTAAGGACTTCTCGGTGTGATTTAGGACACAGTATGACAAGGACGTGTTTGGACCTTAGCTATGATTAAGTTGCTTTAAGATGTACTGATTCTAAGCCAACTAAAAGCTTACAGATGCACATCTGATGCACCAAGACAAAGTCAGGGAGAACAACAGGCTATTCTTAACAAAAATGATGACACCAGTGTTTAATTTTGCTCATTTTCTACACATTTTTCAGGAATCCTTTCTCTCCTGATAATCCTTTTCACACTCTCAGTCTTATGGAAAAATTAGAAAGCCTACATGGGGACTTAACACGACTGTGGAATTCTCTTCCAGCTAGTGTTCGGGATACAGACACAGTCGCTACTTTTAAATCGAGACT
>BRDA01008531.1:0-20702 GCA_036984385.1 Crenuchus spilurus | reverse complement strand
ATATATATATATATACAGGTGCTGGTCATAAAATTAGAATAGCATTAAAATGTTGATTTATATCAGTGATTCCATTCAAAAAGTGAAAACTTGTATATTATATTCATTCATTACACACAGACTGATATATTTCAAATGTTTATTTTGTTTCATTTTGATTACTATAACTGACAACTAATGAAAATCCCATATTCACTATCTCACACAGTAAATATGCCAGAGTTAAATTTAACTCTAATAGTGTTGATTTAACACTGGCATATTTACTGTGCAGAAAATTAGAATATTATTTAAGACCAATACAAAAAAAAGGATTATTAGAAATCTTGGCCAACTGAAAAGTATGAAGATGAAAAGTATGAGCATGTACAGCACTCAATATTTAGTTTGGGGCTCCTTTGGCCTGGATTACTGCAGCAATGCGGTGTAGCATGGAGTCGATCAGTCTGTGGCACTGCTCAGGTGTTATGAGAGCCCAGGTTGCTCTGATAGGGGCCTTCAGCTCTTCTGAATTGTTGGGTCTGGTGTATCACATCTTCCTCTTCACATCAGCCCGTAGATTTTCTATGAGGTTATGGTCAGGCGAGTTTGCTGGCCAACTAAGAAGAGGGATACCATGGTCCTTATACCAGGTACTGGTAGCTTTGGCACTGTGTGTGTGTGTGTGTGTGTGTGTGTGTGTGTGTGTGTGTGTGTGTGTTAAATTGGCTTGAAAATAAGCTAATAGTGAAGGTCGTATTGTGCCATTTCTGTTGTAAATATGATCCTCTTCCCAAAGTCCTGTGAGCAGTGAGTAATAGAAAGAACAAGTTCTTCAACTTTCCTACAGTGCTCTCTCTCTCTCTCTCTCTCTCTCTCTCGGTGGGGAAATCGATCCACTGATATAAGAAGCGGTCTAATGAGGATAAAGAGCATCTTAATACAGAATCCTAATCCCTGCTCTAATCCTTCATTACAGCTCCTGCTCCATTCACAACTCCTGCCTCCATCGTGACGGCACACTCGCCATTGTTCTTGCACTTAAATATCTCTCACTGTGGACCTGACACTTTTTGTCTTTGTCTCATGTCAGTTACAGCTGATCTGCTCATTAGGCTTTGAGACGAGTCAGGGTTTTGGCTGTAATATTCTTCCTTTGTCTTCTGTGTGCTATTAGAGAGCTAAAATGGAACATGAGACATATGTTTAATGACTCTTGGTCAACTGGGATCAGCTCATGAAGGGAAGATGATATTATGCAGCTAAAATGTTGAGAAATCTGTGGGTTGTTATAAAGTATGAATAATGAGTCCCTTTTCCATCCATCAAATGTTTGAGGACACAGTATGACTTAGTGTGAACTTTCACATAATTAATGCAATCACAAGTCTGTACGACCTTCATTGAGATTGTGATTTAACACTTGTATTGTCTTAATGGTCAAAATTGACCCACCACTGTTTGCCAGGAGAGAAAACCTCTTAAATGATCTTCTTTCAACTTGAAATTTGAGATTTAATTTGCAGGGCTACTTTCCTAAGTGATCCCTAAAATGTTTATACCCAGTGATGGCTGGCCAATAGAGGGCGCTAGGGTGCTACCCTCCATGGTGGAAACTGCTTTCCATTTTCATTTTCAAAACAAACATTCTTAAAATAAACAATATCTACATGTCTTAAGTATGTATGTGCTAAACATGCACAATAACATGCCATATATAAAATATATTGTGGGGAAATCAGCTTCCTGGTTGTTCTCTCTCTTCTGAGGAGACAGAAATGTTGTCCAGTCAGAGAAGCAGCAGCCAATCACTGCCCTGCTGACACAGCAGAAATTCAGCCAATCAACATTCAAGGACACTTAATTCATGGCCCCCAGCAGTCAGTCAGTTGTGGAGCAGGAATGTTGACGTTAATGACAGTGATGAATATGGTAACTCAAAATAGAACTTTTCAGTAGAGTTCAGCCACCTCAAAAATCCATTTGAGGAGAACTTTAGTGGAGAACTGATTGAATATAGTTCAAACAGCCCCACCTAGGGTATTTTTCACCAGCTGCCAATGTTTACATCTACGCATAATTTTTATCAATATTAATAATAATAATGACTAATGAAATATTATGACTAATAATAATAATAATTATTATAATAATTATAATAAATCTCTATTTTAGTAAAAAAAAAAAAAAAGAAAAAAAAATGGCACTGTACTGAAAATAAGTACTGTCCACTGATTAAATCCAATCTTTTGCACTGTTAAAACCCAGATATTAATAACGTCTGAAATGAATGACAAATAGTTTCTTCATGCAAAGCAGATTTGTGAATTAAAATTCAATTATGTCAGGTCAAGTCACATTTATTTATCACATTTATCCGATGCTGTTTCAAAGCAGCTTTTCAGAGTACCAGTAATAACATAAAATACAGTGAGCAAGTCAGTGGCAACAGTGCCAAGAGTCCCTCATAGCTGGAGGAAGAAACCTTGGGAGGAACCAGACTCACATGGGTGGCCCCATCCTCCTCTGGACAAATACTGATAAGCTACTGATATAAAGTCATTGTACCATCATATAATGCTGTTGTTTTGTTCAAGTGTACCATTGTATAAATCTGTTGAATGGTACAAGCAATGATAATGAATAGTATTATTATTAATAATAATAATAATAATAATAATAATAATAATAGTGGTGGCAGCTATTAGAGTCAATACAAATTTTTATGTGGTTGTTAATGAAGGGCAGGCAGTTAATCTGGAGCAGGTCATTGTTGTAGTAGGCCTAAGGTAGGCAGGAATCACATCATTCAGAGATCTCAGCAGTCAGGAGTCTCAGCAGTCAGCAGTCAACATAAGGTTTAGGACATTTTTTCATGATGTATTTCTACTGAAACATTTGAGCTTTGGGTTTTTACACGTTGTCTTATGCCAGTTATGTAAAGCTGCTTTGTGACAACGGCCGTTGTAAAAAGTGCTATATACATAAATTTTGATTGATTGATAAACTATTGAAACAAAATGTGGATTCCAAACATGTGCTGGCTGATTGAGTACATCTGCAAAACCCATTCCTTTAAACCTTCTTCATGTTCAGAAGCTTAAGGTTGTAGAGGTCCCAACCATTTTTAGAGACTAAGTGTGGACATTTTAATATAATGGAGTGCAAACCTTGCTCCGTTCATGCCATTATCCTCATAAAACTATGCTCAAAAACAGTGTGAGGTTAGACCTTGTTTTAGCCACTAGGCTAAACAGCAGCTTCTGAGAGGGTAATGAATGAAAGGCAGTGTCTGACATATCGACACAGCCACACGTACACACAACACACATGCATGCACTTCTATACAGTCTAATGAGGGAGGTTAATGTTGGTTCGTGCTTACAGAAGAAAAGCCTTTTCCCCAAGGCATGTAATGAAATGATCTGTGCACAATAAAGCTAATTAGTCCTGCGTAGGTGAAGTGGGAGGTGAAGTACTAGATTTAGGCTGATGTAAATCTGCCCTGTGCTATCTGAATAAACAAAAGAAGCTGGTGGAGGAGGAAGCACACTCGACCCATCGGGGAACCCAATACTACCAAATCCTCCTGTACACCTACAATTGCTCCTCACACATAATTAAGACAGGGTGTGGAGGGTGTATTTTGCTCTATCTCTCTCCTGGAAGATAAAAGAGAAGTGTACTTCTTTGTATTCTGGCCTGAGGGGGAAATATCAGCATCTACAATACACATCTTAGGTAGAATCCACCTGAACCTGTATAATGAGTTTGGAAAAGGTCCAGTCATTGCTTTTAAAATCTAATGAATGTTAGACAAGAAAGTACATTTTTTCCAGCTTATACATGCTAAAGTTAAGCAGATTTATGTACAGATTACTTTGATGGATGTTGTTTTAAATCTTACAAGGTTTACCATAAATGCAGTCACTTAGTCAAGACAAGGTTGAATTTTTTTTTTGTTTGTTTGTTTGTATTTTTTTTGTTTGTTTTTTTGCTAGGCTAATGTATTTATATATCAATTAACATTGTACAAAGCTACGGTTCAGTCCATATAAGCTATTTGAGATTATACAGGGTGTCCTGTTTGCTTCTTTACCCAAATGATCATGAATATTTTTTATACTGTATGGTTGTGGTTGTAGGTAGTCGTGGTTGTCTTGTGAATGGATCAAATTCACAGAAACTCGGGAAGAAGTGATGGATTCAACTGTACATTTTTTAACAGGCAAAACTAAACAAAAACAGTAAGAGCACACACACTCTCTCTTCCTGTCAAGATAAAAGACTCCACACCACCCAACCACCCCCACTCCCTTCTTCATAAAATATTAAGCTACTGTGGGCCAGTCAGATTCAAATCACAGACTAATTCTAATCATCTGGTATTAATATTATGAAGATAATTTACAGATGCAGACGATATGATAGACACAAACTATAACACAGGTGGCAAGTGTGTTACTTTCATTTGATCTTATCAGCAGATATGATGGTAATAAAACTGCTGGACACACAAATAATTTTTCCTCCCACAGTGGCTGTTACATTCTCTATTATCTATTAAATGTAAATAACTAATAACAGAATTCACCTAAATAGGTTATTTCACTACAATCTATAGACAGTTCAGTTTTTAGCCTGTTCATATGAGCATCTGCAAAATGTATAACTGCAAATATAGATTTATGCCAGTTGTTGATACTCCCAGTTAACTGAACAGTGGAGTATATATCACATGTTAGCTGTATTAGTTTTGTAATTTCAGGGGAAAGCTAGGGAAGCATGCTTGAGATACAAAACATTTTTTAACGACTGACTGTATTTAGGGCAAATAAGTTTGCTCAGCAATTCCTTTAAAGTCAATAAAAGAATTGACGAACATCCCACAGTTGTTCATGTGCGTTACACTGAATGCTAATCTGATTGAGTTACATTACATAGTTAATTGTGAGTGATTTATCACATGACCAGAGTTTTATAGACCTGAGAAAGATAAAGTATGCACAAAAGGATTTAAAAAAAAAATGTTATGATACAGATATGACTACCATATTTAGTATATTTGGCAAATAATCTTATTGATGTTCTAGTATGATTGTACTGCCACATTTACTAGTACATCTCCAAAAATTCAAAGTTTTCATATTTTATATATTATGTAACATTTTCTTTTCATTACACATAATATGACATATTTTACTTTTTTTGTTTTGTTTTAATGTAGACACTATTTGAATCATGAATCTTGAAATGAAACACTAATAATCTGAGATTCTGGACTTCTGATTTCATGAGCTATATATAAACTGACTAGCATTAAAACAAAACAGTTAAAAATGACAGTTTAACTTTTTTGAAATAATGAATACAAATGAACGTTTTCATGATATTCAAATTTTCAATGTGGCACTGTATTTCCTGCTCACAGTTGGAATTTTTGGAAATATATTTACATCATTATGCTGGTAGACTGTCTATATTTGCTTAATTGGTCAGTTGAGTTTATGTTTACTGTTTAATTGATCAGCTGATTTTGACTTTGTAGTTTCTTACCAGTAACAACTGTGACCAGGTGTAATGCAATATGAAGGACACAAGGATGAGGACAGATCAGAACAAAGACAGAAACAGAACAGATGGACAATCAAAAAAAGGAAGTCTAATCCAAAAGATAAACAATACAGAGGGCCGACTAGGCCTCACATGGGACAGGAAAAGTAAGATTAGCAAAACAGGCTAATGAAGCTAAACAGGCTAGTACAAAGGTAAACAGAATTAACAAATAAACAGACACAGAACCTTGAAAAGGCAAATAACAGAAGGTTACGTTGAAGTGTGGAGAGCACAAACACATAAACACTTCTCAGGGCTTAGTTTAAATAGTCCTGCATATTACAGTCCCAATGAGAGACAGCTGGGGAAAGAAGTCACATGAGCTTGTAGGAGCACAAGGGATTCTGGGAAGTGGAGTTCTGAGATGGTGTGAGGAGATGTGACAGGCAGGAGGAGTGGGAAGAGTGACACCAAGAGAACAAAAATATTTTCATTATCCTCATTTCCCCTAATTTTAATGATATTTATGCAGTTTATTATCTCAGAGTGCTCTGAAATTAACCTGAAAAACTAACTGAAGATTGAAAAAATTATGGAATTGTTTAGTATAACAAAATGTAAACTATTGACCAGAAGTGTATTTGGTTAGAAAATTGGAATTAAATGTGTTAATGAATATCACTGAGTTTACAGTCTGATTAGTTGTATTGTGCAGTGCAAAAGTTTTACCCACTTAAACATGTTATTTAAAAGCATTTATCTTGGTAGTACATGCACTTTTACTCATAGAAACACCATTCACCATTAGACTGAATTGAAATAAATACAAATTATATAAAAAGTAGAAAGAATTGTTTTGGAAGGAGTAGCTGATATTTTGTGAGGAGGTTTGAAGAACAAATATTGATTCTACAGTAGATGTTCTCCTCAATGCTTCTCAACTATATTATAGATTTATTAAATACATCAACAGAGCACTTGATTTAATAATGAAGTATTGATCAACCAAATCAGGTACTGGACGAGAACTACAAATAATACTGAACTGCAATGAGGAATGTTTTGAACGTTATTGTAAGATTATTGTTTTTGCTGAGCATGTAAACACTTACTAACTAAATGTATATTAAAATCATACATTATATGGGTACTTAACATTTCTGCCTAAACTCCTGGTCATTGACTTTCCTAAAGTGATTGAAAAACATTTCTCATTACAAGCAGTTTGTCGGCATGGACATGAATCAAATATGAGCATGCCAAAGCTTCTGGAGAGAGAAACACGGATCATTTAAGCACTACCATGATACAGAAGCTGATACAGAGCTAAACAAAGCCATGTTTAAAGGTTACTGTTACACTCTCAGTATAACACTGTATACAGATCCTTCTTAACTCTTTAAATCCCATCTGTAGGTACACACTTCAGTTTCTCACTTTTAGAACAACATTGTTTACATATTAGTATTGACTCAGTAAGCAGTAATAATAAATGTAGTGGTTAGTGTAAGTGGTGGTATTGATGGTGGTCATGCAGGCTGTTTTTACACAGCCATGCTTTGTAATGTGTGCAGCATGTGGTTTTGTATTATCTTGCATCATGCCAAGAGAAGATATAATCTTGAAGGCATCAGACTGATTCGTCTGAACACAGTACACTTGCTGAACATGGTTAACATAAGGCTTCTTTTCATCTCAATAAAGTTTCAAGTGGCATTTGTGAATGTAACTGTGTAGTGCTTGACAAAGCTGTAGCCATTTCTTCTTACTTCACTTAAAAGATTTTTTGGCACTGAAGATACCAAGCGATGAAGCATTTTAATTGTTATTTTGTCCCATCGATCCTGCAAACCCCTCATAAGGCATGCAACAGTATGGGGTTGTCGTCACATTTTTTATTTCAAAATTCTCCACAAATTCTCTTTTGGGCAGAGGTCAGGACAGGACAGTTCAGTACCTGTAGCCTCTTCTTCTGCAGACATGTCTTTGTAATGTGTGCAGCATGTGGTTTTGCATTGTCTTGTTGAAAAATCCATGGACATCCCTGGAAATGATGTTGTCTTGGAGACTCTAAAAAGATATTACTCTAAAATCTCAAACTTTTGGACTTGTCACTGATGACAGTCTGGATGGTCCTTGTCATCTATGGTCCCGATCATATGTTGTCCTTTTCCAAAAAGATCTGGAATACTGACTCGTCTGACCACAATACACTTTTCCACATTTCTGGTTTGTTAGTTCATGAAGTCATTCCACTTGAATGTGCATGCTGAAATGAACACACCTGAGACAACCTATGCAGTGGCATGCAAAAGTTTGGACACCTCTGTTAAAATGCCAGGTTTTTGTAATTTAGAAAAATCAGACCAAGATGAGTCATTTCAGGCTATTTCCGTCTTTAATGTGACATATACAGTCATGGCCAAAAGTGTTGGCACCCCTGAATGAAAGTATTTCTCCCAGAAATTTATTGCAATTACACATGTTTTGTTATAAACATGTTTATTTCCTTTGTGTGTATTGGAACAACACAAAAAAGAGGAAAAAAAGGCAAATTTCACATCATTTCACACAAAACTCCAAAAATGGGCCGGACAAAATTATTGGCACCTTTTCAAAATTTAGGGTAAATAACTTTGTTTCAAGCATGTGATGCTCATTCAAACTCATCTGTGATCTGTAACAGGTGTGGGTAATTTAAAAATCACACCTGAAACCAGGTTAAAAGGAGAGACGTTGACTCAATCTTTGCATTGTGTGTCTGTGTGTGCCACACTAAGCATGGAGAACAGAAAGAGAACTGTCTGAGGACTTGAGAACCAAAATTGTGGAAAAATATCAACAATCTCAAGCTTACAAGTCCATCTTCAGAGATCTTGATGTTCCTTTGTCCATGGTGTGCAACATAATCAAGAAGTTTACAACCCATGGCACTGTAGCTAATTGCCCTGGACGTGGACGGAGGAGAAAAATTGATAAAAGGTTACAACGCAGGATAGTCCGGATGGTGGATAAGCAGCCCCAATCAAGTTCCAAAGAAATTCAAGCTGTCCTGCAGGTGCAGGGTGCATCAGTGTCAGCTCGAACTATCCGTTGACATTTGAATGAAATTAAACACTATGGCAGGAGACCCAGGAGGACACCACTGCTGACACAGAGACATAAAAAAGCTAGACTGCAGTTTGCCAAAATGTATGTAAGTAAGCCAAAATCCTTCTGGGAAAACATCTTGTGGACAGATGAGACCAAAATAGAGCTTTTTGGTAAAGCACATCATTCTACTGTTTACCGAAAACAGAATGAGGCCTACAAAGAAAAATTGCTGTTGGGATAAGGCACCCTTCAAATATGAGAGACTTGGAGCAGTTTGCAAAAGAAGTAAAGTAAAAATTCAGGGGTGCCAAAACTTTTGGCCATGACTGTAATCTGTACAATTAAAAAATAAAAATTTCATTGCAAAAATGAATTTGCAAAAATATGAACACCCTCTTGTATTTGGGGGTGTGTCTGTGTTCACATTCAAACTCATGTTAAATAGTAGCTAACTGCCATCATTTAAAGTAATTTTGATCAACCCCAAATAAAGTTCAGCTGTCCTAGTAGAATGTTCCTGATATTTTATCAGTTGCAACAGCAAAAGCCACAAAGACCTTATTAAGCATCAAAGGGATGTTATTGTTGAAAGGCATCAGTCAAGATAAGGGAACAAAACATTCACAAGGCATTAGATATGCCATGGAGCAAAGTGAAGATGATGAACAAGAAGTTGATCAAATTTGGCAGAGATATTTCCAAGAATTAGACTTCCCTTCAAAACTGACGAAAGACAAAAAGAAAACTGTTCCAGGTAAATCACAAAAACCTGGGATTTTAATACAGGTGCCCAAAAGTTTACATGCAAAAAATCAGTAAAAAAATTCCTCAAACTTTTGTATGAACTTCAGTCTAAATGCTGGAAAAAATACTTGTTTTACTGTAATCAAGCTATTTTTACCCCAAACTTTAATTTGGCCAGGAATGAATTATTTTAAAATTTTAGAAGAATTTGGAAAATTAATTTATGTTTGGAGGTTTCAAATATTATTTTACTTTCTGCAAAAAGTCATCCAGTTGTTCTTAAGCAATAACATTTACAGTTATCTCAGTTATCAGAGATAAAAGAATAAGCCGGCTATCAGACTCTGTGAAGCTCGGCACGTTCCAACAGGTGTATGATGACAGGGAAAGTACCCCTGTGGCTGTCCCTCTTCCTCCTTGCCCTTTAACCGAACCCTGCAGGCCTCCCTCCACTGCTAATGTTTGCCTTGAGTAAAGAGAGGAGCAGGTGCAGAGCAGACTCCTTCAGGCTGAATTCTGGAGGGGGGGGGATAACTGCATTGAGCATCTGCATGTGCCAGCAGCAGCCACTCTGTACCCTAATCACACACCATCACATCTCAGACACACACCAGGCGCACGTTAGAGCCTGCGGCTGCATGCTTGTAATGAGCCGTAGCTGTAGCTCAGCTAGCTGCCAGGCTCTGTTGAGAATAAACCAGTGTTCTCTGTTGTGTCTTAAAGGAACGCAACTTTTGTCAACCTAATCTTTATCTGTTACATCTGTATCATATGGTTGATTACTGCAGACAATATTTCAGGCTCACGCCTTTGTGTTTACAACAGAACAAAACAACCAGGAGACTCAAAACAGATTCATAACAGAAGTCAGTGTGCAGCTGCTAAACGTAGAGGTTATGGGTCTGTCTCAATACTAACTGAGCTGTCTAACTAGTTCATCTCTATGTAGGCAGCTGTCTATGTAGTCAGGGTTCTAACTGTCATGCTCAGATAAATGAGATGCTCTAGTTAGACAGCAATGACATCACTTATTCCCGCCCACCTCACGTGATCAATGTTTACTTACCTCAGCTGTCAAAATGGCCTCAGTGTATCACCACCATAGACCCTGCTCTTGCAGTTTTTGTAGCAATATTAGTAGAATAACTTTGTTAAATGTAAAAATAACATTGCTGCTTGCTCTGCTGTTGGCTTGCTCCGCTTGCATCCACCACCTTTAAACATAAGCTGCTCCTCCTTGCATTGTGGGATTGGCTTTACAACTGATGAAGCATTCAATGCTCTCTTGATATTTGGTCAAAATAAGGTATCTCTCATGCTCCCTGCCTATCCTGCCTATGTTCAGCATGCACTGCCTCGCGTTAGCGCTCCTGTCCCTAGCTGTTTCCACTTAGACTCTGATTTGTGTGACTACTTAAGCCAAGCCAAACGGACTACCGTTTGTTGCCTGGTTTTGTTGTGCCCTTCTTCTAGGTACAGGTCATGAATTTGTGATGTTCATACCACCATGGTCTTCTGGCTCTAAAGCCCAGAGTAGTTTGTGCGTTTAGACCTCAATGGTCCTCTGTGTTTGCTAGCATAGAGTAGTGTGTTTTGTTTAAACCTTTCTGGTCCTTTGTTTACTAACATGGAGTAGTGGGTTTTTGTTTAGATCATTAAGATTCTCACTGTTCACACAAACTGAGTACCATAGGGGAGGAGCCCTTATTCCCTCTCCAGTGCTTCCTTTCTTTGAGTACCTTGATTACTAAATGCCTGTGTCTACCAACCTACGTTAATCTCTTTGTGTCTCTCTCCAGTGTGTGTTACAGTATCTCAGTAGGCAGCATATTGAGGTATCTAAACTCACTAGGTATTGAAACAAACCCTAGGTCTGAAAATTGCTGCTGTTTGGGGAAATGACTATCACTGACACTTCAACCTTTTGAAGTCCTGAGTTATACTATATGGACAAATGTATTGGGATGCCTGGTTGTTTATTCTTTTTTCCAAAATCAAACGTATTATCCTGTTGTTTTTAGGGGTAACTGTCTCTACTGTCCAGGGGAAAGCTTCCTACTAGATTGTAGAGCATTGCTGTTAGAATTGCCCTTAGAAATGCAGGAATGGATGTTTATTAACAAATAAACCAGACAAAACATGAAATTTCTTCGGCTCATTGTGTCTGCAATGAAATAAAATTCAAAGTAAATGTAAGAGACATGTAAGAAAAAATGTAAGAATCCTTTTTCTATTTGCAATTTCCATACTGTCCTAAGCGTTACTAATTTGGGGATGCATGTAATTACAGAATGTCAGTTATAACTACAATTTATAATGTAATTAATTTGCCAAAAAATACACTAAATACACAATAAACAAATATCAAAGAGATGAATTTTACATACAGCATTATTGTTATTATGCTATTACCATAATAAAGTGTAGAGAAAATCTGATATTCTGTCAGCCCTTATACAACCACAAATTTGTCTAATAACAGAAATAATGAAAGAAACTGCAAGACCATATATTTAATGTGAAACCTAGAAGAGTTAAATAAGTTTGGGTTAGGATTGAGAGGACTTAACTAGTTAATTTTATGTTATTAGGGTACCATATTACCACATACGGTTTATGATGTACTGAGAAACCATTATGCAATACTGTGTCTAAGCTAGTCTTTGTTTTCTATTGAATGGGTTAAGGGTCCTTAGTGTTGTGACAGGGTAACAAGAGCCAAAGGTCAAAAGGTTAAAACCAAGAAGGCAGCATTTCACTTACTTTATTGACAAGACCTTTGACCCCAGCATCTCCAAAGGTCAGAGAGAGTAAAGCTGAAATAGTAAAGTCCCATTGACAACCACAATACAAAGAGCAATATTTGTATAGGCCCAAAACATTTTCAGAAATAACAATATTAACTGAATGTAATGTAACTTCATTGGTAGCAAATAGTTTAATCTCTGACTCTTCAGTAACTCTAAATAATAAATGTTAAAAGCAATTCATTTGAAGAGATCATGCTGTAGCCTAAACAATGAAAAATTCAATTATAAGTTGTCTTAATATATCCGAATTTTACAACTGCTTACAACACTTGCAGGTTTTTGCACCAAGTACACCAAGTGTTGAAGTATTTTAGGTGTTATTTTGCCCCCATTTTTCCTGCAAACATGTCTTACGGTATGCAACAGTACAGGACTGTTGTTTCTGCATTTTGTTTTTCATTTCATAATTCTTTACACATTGTCTGTTGGGGGCAGATCAGGACTGCAGGCCGGCCCATACCCTCTTCTTCTGCAGCCATCCCTTTGTAATATGTGTGCAGCATGTGGTTTTGCATTGTCTTGTAAAAAGATTCTTTGAATCGTGTATTGATATTCTGCACTGTAGAGATAGAAATAAGCAAATCCCAATCTGTCTTTAAGGAACATTGTTTTTAAACATTTCAATAATTTCCAGTTGACAAATGGGTGATCTGCCCCCATTTCAACTTTTTTGGAATGTGTTGCAGGCAGGGGCATAGTACCTAATTCAAATGGGCCCTTTGCACAAGCAGTTTTATTTTTTCCTGTCACAGTTTTTTCAGATTTGGCATTGTGATTTAAATGTACACTTCCAAGAATTACTCTTTGAATGTTCATGGGGAAAATTCAAGTTTACATGCCAATTATATGTGCATTCTTTCATAATTCAAAGTCAATGTCTGGCATGGAAAAATTACACATGAAATTGATTTTTCAAGGTTGTTGACCATAAATGTTATGTGTGGTGACCTGCAGTGACCCTAGTCAGTGTCTGCTGCATGTGTGTCTTGGTCTTGTTGGAGGTTTAATAATCACAGTCTCACAAATGGGCTGATGACAGGAAGCAGTGGGCTGTAACCCAGTCCACCAGCAGTAAACGGCTTGATTAATAAAACTGCTTTGATTGCAGGAGGACATCCAGTTGTGTTGGAAGCTTTGAATTTTACATCAAAATCAATATTTGGTTTCATAAATGTGAGCTCTTATGCTATTTATTAGGCATCCTGTCCCACTGAAAGTAGCAGTGTTACAGCTTTGTCTCAGCATGATTTAAACAGAAAACTGAGTCAACTGAAATAAGATCCATGCAAGCTAGGACAGAAGAGCTGCTCCAAATAATGCCAACCCTTTGTGGGATTTCCCTTACAATGAGTGACTGGGAGAGATCGCTGTGGATGTGAAACCCTTCTCCGGGTGTGGGTCTGTGTGTATACTTGTCATTAGCCCTTTGTGAGGACCTGAGGCCCTCGTGATGATGAGAAAGCATGACATTTGTATCAGTTTTCTGGTCCTCACAAGAAGAAAAGTATTTCTTCACAAACACAACTTTTTTGAAAGAACCAAAATAAACAAAATACATTGGTTACAAGGGCTACAACTACAATTAGGTATAAGGTGTGTGTGTGTGTGTGTGTGTGTGTGTGTGTGTGTGTGTGTTCTATGTTTATGGTATAGAGTTATTTAGGGAAAAGAATTAGTTGTAGGCGGGAATTAACTTTAGTTTTAGGATTAAGCTTATATTGATGTTTAGGCTTGAAGTTTAGGGTCCATCTTAGGGTTAAATTTATGGTTAGGCTTACAATAAAGGCTAGCAGTAAGGTTAGGGTTAGTGTAAAGTTTAGCAGTAGAGTTGTGCATGGGTATAGGTTTAAATTTAAGTTTAGGTTTATTGTTGGACTGATGCTTAAGTTCATTATTATAGTCAGGATTATGATTAGGGTTAGGCTTTACAAAAAGGGATAGAGGAGCCTATTTGTGAACTTGTGAACCCCTTATCCTAGCCCTGCCTTATTCCCTTCATGTGCTTCCTGTCTCCATGTGCTCTCTGTTTGTTTACCTCATTGACATGCCATGTCATGTCTCCACCCCCCATGTCATCGCCATGTCATGTAATCAAATTAAATTAGTTATAAAGCCTTCCCAGTGTGTCACAGTCATCGTCCATCATGACACATCTTCATTGTTTTGCCACAGCCACAGCTTTGTTTTCTTTCAATGCCAGTGTTTAGTTTGTTTTTGTATAATAAAGTATTGCTTATGGATCACACTGCTGCAATCTGATCTCCATCCCACAGCAATCTGACACTAATGACAGAGTGAAGTGTGGGGCTAAGTGTAAGTTTAGGCTTATTGTTAGATTGACGCTGAGGTTGAAGGCTCTGGTTAGGGTAAGAGATAGAGTTAGGATAAATGTAAGAAGTTAAGGGGTTAAGGTTTAAGGTTAGGGTACAAATAAATGTTTATATAAGTGCTAGGCTTAGGTTTATTGGTAGTGTATGAGTAAATAATAGGGATATTGTAGGGGTAAGAGTTAAATAAAAAGTAAAAAAAAAAGGTTAGTATATAGTATATATAGTATAAATATGAGCATTTGCCCACTCAACTCAGTTACGATGACACCCTTCAGTTAGGTGGAGACCCTGATGAGGATGATGAGCATGCAGATGAGCTTCCCTGAGATGGTTTCTGAGAGTTTGTGCAGAAATTCTTTGGTTATGCAAACTGATTGTTGCTGCAGCTGTCCGGCTGGCTGGTCTCAGACGATCTATGAGGTAAAGATGCTGGATGTGGAGATCCTGAGCTGATGTGGTTACATGTGGTCTTCAGTTGTGAGGCCAGTTGAATGTACTGCCAAATTCTCTTAAGCGACTTTGGAGACGGCTTATGGTAGAGAAATGAACATTCGTGTGCTGTGTGATGAAACTGCACATTTGAGAGTGGCCTTTTATTGGGACCAGCCTAAGGCACACCTGTCCAGTAACCATGATGTCTAATTAGCATCCTGATATGCTATACTTGTGACGTGGATCATCTCAGCAAAGAAGAAGTGCTCACAAACAGAGATTTAGACTCATTTGTGAACAATGTTTGAGAGAAAAAGACCTTTTGTGTAAATAGAAAAAGTCTTAGATCTTTGAGGTCAGTTCATGAAAAATGGGAGCAAAACAAAAGTGTTGCATTTATATTTTGTTCAGTGTAAGTTAGTGTTAGGGATAGAGTTATTGGTAGGTTAAGAGTTAAGGTAAAGGTTAAAGTTAGGGTAAAATTTAGGGTTAGGGGATATGGTAATTGGTTGTGTAAGGGTTAAGGTATAAAGAGATAGGGAAGTTTTTTAGGCTAGTAATCATTATGGTTAAGGCTTAAGTCTTTAGGAAATGAAGGATGGTCTATGTAATGTCCACACAAATAAAAGAAACAAACTCTTTTCTTTTTGTGGAGATCAAATAGTTGTGTTGACAGAATGTGGATGATTTGACTTATTTATGTCCCTAAAACTGACTTAAAAACTGTTTGTGTGGCCATGTTCTTATATTTTTTCTGGGGTCTGGATGAACTTTGTCATGATGGAAAACATAAAAATGTTGCCACTGTAGTGTTATTTAACTGCCTCCTCAAATACATCACTAATGTAGCTTATGTAATGACTGAATATTGTTCATTTCTGAAATTAAAAAATGTACAAATAAAACAAAAAACTGTTCTGAGCAGCCACACATGAGTGAAAGGAGTTTATGGTGAATTTCAAGGTCAGAATGGCATAAAATGGTTTTCATACCAATGAGCACTTACGCAAGGAGAAAAATGAAAGAAATAAGGAATTTAAGGAATTTAGTTCAAGTTGTATCTGTGTATGATTATACACTGCTTTTAGAAAGCCAAAAAAGGCAGGAATTTGTGTCCTTACAAAAATAAAATAAAATAAAAAATAAGGTAAAATGACAAATGTAAAACATTTTAAATGAGAGTGAAAAGATGGGCTTTGGTTACAGTATGTAAAAAGAGGTAAATATAGTAGCTCAAAAAGGATCTATGACTTAACAGTAGTGAAAAAAATAAGTGAATAATTTTTCACCCAAACAAGAAATAACTTTACAAGAGAAGCACCATTTAATTAAATCAAATACTAAATGCCATGCCTGTTGACTTTACTAAAACCTTTCAAGAACACTAAAACTGTATACAGAAGTCACAATATCCCACAAAGAGAGCAATACAAACATATGTGTGTGTATTATTCTCCAGTAGGGAGCAGTGTTGTAGTAATGGTTTAGTCTCAACTTCTGAAACTTATCCATAACTCAAACTTTGCCAAGCCATGTCTGAAAAGAATATGTTCACTTAAGTCTGATTCAGCGAGACAATAGCATCAACTACATTTCAGCAACATGAGCTTCCTGTTCACTCTCGTCTACCAGCAGGAGTAGGTTAAGGAAACTTAATATTGCAGGTTAACTGAAAGCAGGCAGAACTTTGCTACAGACTTCTTTGTTCCTCAAAGCAGTGGCTAGAGATCTTGCTTTGTCCATCAACTGGGTGTGAAGGGTGTCCAGAGACAAAAAAAAGCCACATAGCTGTGTGCCCTGACATTCTAGGATCAGGCATCCAAAGCAATTATATATGTGACTTTTGTGTCGGACGGTATTGATGTGTTGTTTAGCGAGCTCAGAGTGATACGTGGAGAACCTTCGTCTTGTTGTAGTGCTGTTTCAGGAGGCGTGTTTCCCTAAGGAGCTTAAAGAAAAGAGGAGAACGCCCACCCAGTAGACCATAAAGCTTTAGATCTATTGACCACTCACCTATTTCATTTAATTCTCTAAAAGCCCCTTGCATATTGAGAAAGTCTTTGGAACCTTTCAATCTTTTGTTATATAATACAATGTTAATTATTGTAAAATGTTAATGCCTGGGGTATAACATGAGATGGGGAACATGAAGATGAAGGAAACAGATCAAAACCAAACCTGCTTTTAAAAAAAGCCCTATATACCAAAGTTGCATGGTCAAATTTCCATCAATTTAACACAATTCTTTTAATAGAAATAAAATAATACTAATTGAATAAAAAGAGCTACTTCAGTCTGCTCATTGACTGACCATTGTTAAAAATTCATATTGATATGTTTTTTTTTAAATATACTAGTGTATCTGCAAGAATAAAACAAGAATCTCATTCAAAATAATCTGTTCATAATGTAATTCAAAAAGTTAAACTCATATTTTAAAGGGATATGTTTCAAGTCTTTGAGATCCTGGATTTCTGACTTTCATGAGCTATAACCCAAACAGATCAACAGTAAAACAAAAAGCTTGAAATGTCAAATTTTGTGCAATTAAGAAAATACGACAACAATTATTCAGCTAAATAATCAACAACAATGAACGTTTTCACAATATTACTTTTTGTATGTGGTATTGTATATACAAGAACATGTGTGAATATTGTTGAGGTAACTGTGTGGTCCAGATGTAGCAGATAAATATGTTCAAAAATGGAAGAACTTCAAAACTAGCTCAGGTGAAGACACATAACAGTTAACATTCTGCAATAACACTGATTTCAGTGTCTAACTCACTGCTGAACATTATTCTAATGCATTTGTGTTTCATTTTCTTTTACAGTCAAATCAAAAAAGAGGGAAGTGATCCTCCATGATTATGCATTATAGAGTAACACTTATCAAAATGTTAATGAGTAACCTGAAAGAGGTGACATTGAAAACTTTTCAAATTAAATTGACAGTTGTAACATGTAATTATTTAGTAAACAAAATGGTGTTAAACAAACCAAAACATGTTTTAGATTCTTCAAAGTAGACACACAACTTATGTCTCAAACACATTAAGAGGCAAGAAATGCAAGTCATGAACTCCTGACAAGACACAACTGAAAGCCATTCCAGGTGACTACCTCATAAAGCTGACTGAGAAAATGCCAAGAAAGCTGCCATCTAAGCAAGAGGTGCCTACTTTGAAGAATGTAAAATATAAACATATTCTGGTTTGTTTAACACTTGTTTGTTTACTAAATAATTACATTTGTGTTTATTCATAGTTTGGATGACTTTAGTATTAATCTACAATGCAGAACATTTTTAAATCATGAAAAACCACTGAATGTCCAGAAGATGTGTCCAAACCTTTACTGGTACTGTAAATAACCCTTAAAGGTACATCATGGTTCATTAATGTCCTTATTTCTTAAAGGTTCACTATCTTTTCATAGAACTTTATAAAACAATAAAATAAATGTAAAAGAGTCAGGACTGGGTGAGTGGAGTAATACAACTTCAAATCTCTTCATTACACACAATCTGTAACTTTTACTGAATGACCTGTCAGTGTTCTTATACAGTAGGTACATGTAAATGGTGTAAATGGGTGAGTTCAACATGAATTCCAACGCAATCTTTTACAATAATGTCCTCTAACTAAAGGTACTGAAGACTTACACTTCAAAGTTCCACTTCACTGATGGTAAAGGTCAATAAACTGACCCAGTGATGGTCCAGTACCTTTTGGCTCTGAGAGTGCAGATGACCTCCTTCCCTTTTTGTGCTCTCAGGTTAAATTATCAAACCAGGCGTAACAAACTGCAGTTTTATATTCATTATTTCTCAAAGGAATAGTGCTACATCACAGCTACACTGAATACAGTGAAAAGGTTCATTGTTCTTCAGAATTAAATTTAAAAAGGTAAAATGTCATATTTTATATATTACATATAAAGTGAAGCCAAAACCTTTTTATTTTGCTGCTGATTTGTTTGGCTGATGAAAATCAAAACATCTGAATCATTCTGAGTTGGGACACTTTCTAAAAATTAAATAAAAACTTAAATATTCAATTTGTTAATTCACCTGAACTTTTATTTATCAGACAAAAGATTTATGTGTTTTCAATAATGACTTTAATTCTATTTGTTAAAAATAAACAAATGTAGAAATTTATGCTGGCAACACTCTCAAAAAAGTTGAGACAGTGGCAAAATAAGAGTGAAAAGGACAAGTAAGACAATTAGCAGTTTAACTGTAACAGGTGAGGTCATCAAGACTGAGAATAAAAGAAGCATCCAAAGGATTAGTCTTTGCAAAAAAAGATGGGTCATGGTTCACCACTTTGGCCCAAACTTAAGAGAATTGTCAGTCCATTCAAAAACATTTCTGTCTGCAAGACTGTAAAGAGTTTACATCTTTCACCGTCTACACCTCTTATCGTGAAAAAATTCTGGTGTGTGGCCAATAAACCCTCAGGTGATATTGTTTGAGAAACCGTCATGCTACAGTGATGGAAATAGCCACATGGCTTCGGGAGTACTTTGGAAAATCATTGTCACTTAACACAGTCTGCTTCTGCGTCAACAAATGCAACCTGAAACTGTATTAAGTTTGCACAGAAATACTCAACCCAAAGACATTGAAATGGATGGAAGGATATGTCCTGTGGTCCATGTCTCATCTTGTTTTTGTTTTGACAGTTACCAACAAAAAAATGAAAAATGGGGAAGTGATGACATAGTGGTGCATCAGTGCCCACGGCATTGGTGATCTGTATATATGTTAAGGTACCATTAATGCAGGGCTTAAATTGGTATTATGGAGAGACATATGCTGCTGAGCTAATCTTGAGCAAGAATGGACAAAAATTCAACTTGCAAAATTGTAACAATTAGTGTCTTCTTTTCCAAACCATTAAAAAGTATAATTAAAAGAAAATGTGACATGACCCAGTGGTCAACATGTCTCTGTCCCAACTTTCTTGAAAGTTTTACAGGCATCAGTTTCTAAATATGTTTATATTTAACAAATACAAATACATTCTTGATTGAAAACAAAAAAATCTTTTCTTTGTCCTTTTGTCTGTTAAAGAAAAGTTTGTGTAATTTAATAAATTACAGATTTCAGTTTTTACTGCATTTTTCAAAAATTATATATAGAAAAAACAAAAAACCTCAGTGTGATCCTGGATGACCAGTTATGGTTTTCTTATTACATCACAAACTTTATTCTGTCTTGCAGGTTCTTCCTCTTTAACATTTGGTGGATCTGACCCTTTCGTTCTTGTCCAGTCTTTTGTATTCTCAAGACTTGACTACTGCTACTCGCTCTTGCCTGGTCTGATGAAAGCCATCAGACCCCTGCAGCTGATCCAGAATGCAGCTGTTTGGCTGGTCTTCAATCAGCCCAAGTTCTCTCACGTCACTCCTCTGCTGAGTTCACCTCATTGGCTTCCTGTAGCTGCCTGCATCAGATTCAAAGCCCTGATGCTTGCCTACAATTTGGAATCATACTCAAAATCTCATACCACCCTCATGGAGTCTGTTTCTGACAGTTTGAGCAGAAACATGGATATTAGTGGCTGCTGGAGGTCATTTTGCAGGGCTCTGGCTCTGCTCCTCCTGTTCCTCCTTGCATAAAGGAGGAGGTAGCGGTCCTCCTGGGTTGTTGCACTCCTACGGCCCCCTCCATGTCTCCTGGTGTACTGGCCTGTCTCCTGGTATCTGCTCCATGCTCTGGACACTGTGTTGACAGACACAGCAAACCT